>CAJQUW010008493.1:47500-57748 GCA_907163375.1 Prostheceraeus crozeri | reverse complement strand
AGACTGCCATTTAAGATTTTGGGACATTGGCGAAAAAGGACAGAGTTGGAATTTGGGACGTTTTGGGCTGTAGCTTCAAAACGAAGCATCGGATTGGAAAACGGATTTCAGATTTGGAATCAGCGTGAAATTCTCTATCTGTATGGTGAGTTTCAAGTCAATCAGCGAGAAAAAATTTTCAACATTTTTCGAAAAAACGACAGAGTTAGAATTTGGGACGTTTTGGTGTGTAGCGCCCAAACGAAGCATCGGATGAGAAAACGGAGGCCAGATTCGGATTCAGCGTGAAATTCTGCATCGGTATGGTGAGTTTCAAGTCAATCGGAGAGAAAAAATTTTCGCTGACGTCCCCCCCCTCTGGACAGCTCGCTTCGATTTTGGCTTCCAGTGGACGGATTTGGTCGTGCCATAGCTCGTTTGAAAGCTAAGAGTGAGACAAATTCACTGAAAGAATCGGCTTGTTCCTATCTGTCTTCGTTTAGATGTGAGACGCCATTTAAGATTTTGGGACATTGGCGAAAAACGACAGAGTTAGAATTTGGGACGTTTTTGGGCTGTAAGCTATCAAAACGAACATCGGATGGGAGGACACACAACGGATTTCAGATATGGAAAGAGCGTGAAAGATTCTCGCAATGCGGTAATGGTGAATTTGAAGCGCACATCGGCCGAGAAAACAAAATTCAACATTTTTCGAAAAAACAGACAGAGTTAGAATTTTTGCGATGGCTGCCATACCTGTAACCAAAGACGAAGCATCAGAAGGAAAAACTAGGCCAGATTCGGATTCAGCGTCAAATTCTACATGGAAATGGTGTATTTCCAGCTCAATCGAGAGGAAAAAATTTTTCGCCTGACGTCCCCCCCTCTTGGAACAGCTTCGCTTCGACGATTTCATGGCTTCCAGTGACGGATTTTGTCGTGCCATAGCTCGTTTGAAAGCTAAGAGTGAGACAAATTCACTGAAAGAATCGGCTTGTTCATATCTGTCTTCGTTTAGATGTGAGACGCTTTTAAAATTTTGGGACATTGTCGAAAAACGACAGAGTTAGAATTTGGGACGTTTTTGGCTGTAGCTTCAAAACAAAGTATCCGATTGGAAAACGGAATTCAGATTTGGAATCAGTGTGAAATTCTCTATCTGTATGGTGAGTTTCAAGGCAATCGGAGAAAAAATTTTCAACATTTTTCGAAAAAACGACAGAGTTAGAATTTGGGACGTTTTGGTGTGTAGCGCCCAAACAAAGCATCGGATGGTAAAACGGAGGCCAGATTCGGATTCAGCGTGAAATTCTGCATCGGTATGGTAAATTTGAACGCAATCGGAGAGAAAAAATTTTCGCTGACGTCCCCCCCCTCGGGAGTGCTAGCTTTGATTTTGGCTTACATTGGATGGATTTTGTCGTGCCATAGCTCGTTTGAAAGCTAAGAGTGAGAACAAGAGTATAGTTCACTGACCAGAATCGTCGGCTTGTTCCCCTATCTGTCTTCGTTTAGGAATGTGAGACGCGCATTTTTAAGATTTTGGGGACAATATGGCGAAAAAAACGACAGAGTTATAGAATTTGGGACGTTTGGTTTTGTTTTGAGTTTTTTTTTATTTTTTTTTGGTTTTTTTTTTTTTTTTTTTGTAGGGGGTGTTTTTTTTATTTTTTTTTTTTTTTTGTTTTTTTTTTTTTTTTTTTTATTTTTTTTTTTTTTTTTTTTTTGATGTTTTAGGGCTGTAGCATCAAAAACGAAGCATCGGATTAGGAAATTCCCCCTGGATTCTAACCTCAGATTTGGAATCCCGCGATGAAATTCTCTATCTGTATGGTGAGTTTCAAGGCAATCGGCGAGAAAAAGATTTTTCAAAAAACATTTTGCCGGAAAAACGACAGAGGTTATGAATTTGGGGGACGTTTGTGGGGCTGACTAGCGATTATTCAAAACGTAGTGTCATCGGTATTGGAGACCAACGGATTTTCAGCGAAATCGGACTTCAGGAGCTGAAATTCTGCCATCGCTGTAAACTGGGTATAGTTTTCACCGTCCATCGGAGAGAAAAAATTTTCGCTGACGTGTCCCCTCTCCCCCCTCTGACAGCTCGCCTGTACGATTTTGGTGCTTCCAGTGGACTGGATTTTGTCGTGCCATAGCTCGTTTGAAAGCTAAGAGTGAGACAAATTCACTGAAAGAATTCGCTTGTTCATATCTGTCTTCGTTTAGATGTGAGACGCCATTTAAGATTTTGGGACATTGGCGAAAAACGACAGAGTTAGAATTTGGGACGTTTTGGGCTGTAGCTTCAAAACGAAGCATCGGATTGGAAAACGGATTTCAGATTTGGAATCAGCGTGAAATTCCCTATCAGTATGGTGAGTTTCAAGTCAATCGGAGAGAAAAAATTTTCAACATTTTTCGAAAAAACGACAGAGTTAGAATTTGGGACGTTTTGGTGTGTAGCGCCCAAACGAAGCATCGGATGGGAAAACGGAGGCCAGATTCGGATTCAGCGTGAAATTCTGCATCGGTATGGTGAGTTTCAAGTCAATCGGAGAGAAAAATTTTCGCTGACGTCCCCCCCCTCTGGACAGCTCGCTTCGATCTTGGCTTCTAGTGGACGGATTTTGTCGTGCCATAGCTCGTTTGAAAGCTAAGAGTGAGACAAATTCACTGAAAGAATCGGCTTGTTCCTATCTGTCTTCGTTAAGATGTGAGACGCCATTTAAGATTTTGGGACTTTGGCGAAAAACGACAGAGTTAGAATTTGGGACGTTTTGGGCTGTAGCTTCAAAACGAAGCATCGGATTGGAAAACGGATTTCAGATTTGGAATCAGCGTGAAATTCTCTATCTGTATGGAGAGTTTCAAGTCAATCGGAGAGAAAAAATTTTCAACATTTTTCGAAAAAACGACAGAGTTAGAATTTGGGACGTTTTGGTGTGTAGCGCCCAAACGAACCATCGGATGAGAAAACGGAGGCCAGATTCGGATTCAGCGTGAAATTCTCTATCGGTATGGTGAGTTTCAAGGCAATCGGCGAGAAAAAATTTTCAACATTTTTCGAAAAAACGACAGAGTTAGAATTTTTGCGATGGCTGCCTACTGTAGAGCCAAAACGAAGCATCTGATGGGAAAACGGAGGCCAGATTCGGATTCAGCGTCAAATTCTACATGGAAAAGTTGTTATTTCAAGTCAATCGGAGAGAAAAAATTTTCGCTGACGTCCCCCCCTCTGGACAGCTCGCTTCGATTTTGGCTTCCAGTGGACGGATTTAGTCGTTCAATAGCTCGTTTGAAAGCTAAGAGTGAGACAAATTCAGTGAAACAAACGGCTTGTTCATATCTGTCTTCGTTTAGATGTGAGACGCCATTTAAGATTTTGGGACATTGGCGAAAAACGACAGAGTTAGAATTTGGGACGTTTTGGGCTGTAGCTTCAAAACGAAGCATCGGATTGGAAAACGGATTTCAGATTTGGAATCAGCGTGAAATTCTCTATCTGTATGGTGAGTTTCAAGTCAATCGGCGAGAAAAAATTTTCAACATTTTTCGAAAAAACGACAGAGTTAGAATTTGGGACGTTTTGGTGTGTAGCGCCAAAACGAAGCATCGGATGAGAAAACGGAGGCCAGATTCGGATTCAGCGTGAAATTCTGCATCGGTATGGTGAATTTGAACGCCATCGGAGAGAAAAAATTTTCGCTGACGTCCCCCCCCCTCTGGACAGCTCGCTTCGATTTTGGCTTCCAGTGGACGGATTTTGTCGTGCCATAGCTCGTTGGAAGTTAAGAGTGAGACAAATTCACTGAAAGAATCGGCTTGTTCATATCTGTCTTCGTTTAGATGTGAGACGCCATTTAAGATTTTGGGACATTGGCGAAAAACGACAGAGTTAGAATTTGGGACGTTTTTGGGCTGTAGCGCCAAAACGAACCATCGGATGAGAAAACGGAGGCCAGATTCGGATTCAGCGTGAAATTCTGCATCGGTATGGTGAATTTGAATGCAATCGGAGAGAAAAAATTTTCTCGTGCCATAGCCCTATCTGTCTTCGTTTAGATGTCAGACGCCATTTAAGATTTTGGGACATTGGCGAAAAACGACAGAGTTAGAATTTGGGACGTTTTGGGCTGTAGCTTCAAAACGAAGCATCGGATTGGAAAACGGATTTCAGATTTGGATTCAGCGTGAAATTCTGCATCGGTATGGTGAATTTGAACGCAATCGGAGAGAAAAAATTTTCGCTGACGTCCCCCCCCTCTGGACAGCTCGCTTCGATTTTGGCTTCCAGTGGACGGATTTTGTCGTGCCATAGCTCGTTTGAAAGCTAAGAGTGAGACAAATTCACTGAAAGAAACGGCTTGTTCCTATCTGTCTTCGTTTAGATGTGAGACACCATTTAAGATTTTGGGACATTGGCGAAAAACGACAGAGTTAGAATTTGGGACGTTTTGGGCTGTAGCTTCAAAACGAAGCATCGGATTGGAAAACGGATTTCAGATTTGGATTCAGCGTGAAATTCTGCATCGGTATGGTGAATTTGAACGCAATCGGAGAGAAAAAATTTTCGCTGACGTCCCCCCCCTCTGGACAGCTCGCTTCGATTTTGGCTTCCAGTGGACGGATTTTGTCGTGCCATAGCTCGTTTGAAAGCTAAGAGTGAGACAAATTCACTGAAAGAATCGGCTTGTTCCTATCTGTCTTCGTTTAGATGTGAGACGCCATTTAAGATTTTGGGACATTGGCGAAAAACGACAGAGTTAGAATTTGGGACGTTTTGGGCTGTAGCTTCAAAACGAAGCATCGGATTGGAAAACGGATTTCAGATTTGGAATCAGCGTGAATTTCTCTATCTGTATGGTGAGTTTCAAGTCAATCGGCGAGAAAAAATTTTCAACATTTTTCGAAAAAACGACAGAGTTAGAATTTGGGACGTTTTGGTGTGTAGCGCCCAAACGAAGCATCGGATGGGAAAACGGAGGCCAGATTCGGATTCAGCGTGAAATTCTGCATCCGTATGGTGAATTTGAACGCCATCGGAGAGAAAAAATTTTGCTGACGTCCCCCCCCCCTCTGGACAGCTCGCTTCGATTTTTGGCTTCCAGTGGACGGATTTTGTCGTGCCATAGCTCGTTTGAAAGCTAAGAGTGAGACAAATTCAGTGAAAGAATCGGCTTGTTCCTATCTGTCTTCGTTTAGATGTGAGACGCCATTTAAGATTTTGGGACATTGGCGAAAAACGACAGAGTTAGAATTTGGGACGTTTTGGGCTGTAGCTTCAAAACGAAGCATCGGATTGGAAAACGGATTTCAGATTTGGAATCAGCGTGAAATTCTCTATCTGTATGGTGAGTTTCAAGTCAATCGGCGAGAAAAAATTTTCAACATTTTTCGAAAAAACGACAGAGTTAGAATTTGGGACGTTTTGGTGTGTAGCGCCCAAACGAAGCATCGGATGGGAAAACGGAGGCCAGATTCGGATTCAGCGTGAAATTCTGCATCCGTATGGTGAATTTGAACGCCATCGGAGAGAAAAAATTTTGCTGACGTCCCCCCCCTCTGGACAGCTCGCTTCGATTTTGGCTTCCAGTGGACGGATTTTGTCGTGCCATAGCTCGTTTGAAAGCTAAGAGTGAGACAAATTCACTGAAAGAATCGGCTTGTTCCTATCTGTCTTCGTTTAGATGTGAGACGCCATTTAAGATTTTGGGACATTGGCGAAAAACGACAGAGTTAGAATTTGGGACGTTTTGGGCTGTAGCTTCAAAACGAAGCATCGGATTGGAAAACGGATTTCAGATTTGGAATCAGCGTGAAATTCTCTATCTGTATGGTGAGTTTCAAGTCAATCGGCGAGAAAAAATTTTCAACATTTTTCGAAAAAACGACAGAGTTAGAATTTGGGACGTTTTGGTGTGTAGCGCCCAAACGAAGCATCGGATGGGAAAACGGAGGCCAGATTCGGATTCAGCGTGAAATTCTGCATCCGTATGGTGAATTTGAACGCCATCGGAGAGAAAAAATTTTGCTGACGTCCCCCCCCTCTGGACAGCTTGCTTCGATTTTGGCTTCCAGTGGACGGATTTTGTCGTGCCATAGCTCGTTTGAAAGCTAAGAGTGAGACAAATTCAGTGAAAGAATCGGCTTGTTCCTATCTGTCTTCGTTTAGATGTGAGACGCCATTTAAGATTTTGGGACATTGGCGAAAAACGACAGAGTTAGAATTTGGGACGTTTTGGGCTGTAGCTTCAAAACGAAGCATCGGATTGGAAAACGGATTTCAGATTTGGAATCAGCGTGAAATTCTCTATCTGTATGGTGAGTTTCAAGTCAATCGGCGAGAAAAAATTTTCAACATTTTTCGAAAAAACGACAGAGTTAGAATTTGGGACGTTTTGGTGTGTAGCGCCCAAACGAAGCATCGGATGGGAAAACGGAGGCCAGATTCGGATTCAGCGTGAAATTCTGCATCCGTATGGTGAATTTGAACGCCATCGGAGAGAAAAAATTTTGCTGACGTCCCCCCCCTCTGGACAGCTTGCTTCGATTTTGGCTTCCAGTGGACGGATTTTGTCGTGCCATAGCTCGTTTGAAAGCTAAGAGTGAGACAAATTCAGTGAAAGAATCGGCTTGTTCCTATCTGTCTTCGTTTAGATGTGAGACGCCATTTAAGATTTTGGGACATTGGCGAAAAACGACAGAGTTAGAATTTGGGACGTTTTGGGCTGTAGCTTCAAAACGAAGCATCGGATTGGAAAACGGATTTCAGATTTGGATTCAGCGTGAAATTCTGCATCGGTATGGTGAGTTTCAAGTCAATCGGAGAGAAAAAATTTTGCTGACGTCCCCCCCCCTCTGGACAGCTCGCTTCGATTTTGGCTTCCAGTGGACGGATTTTGTCGTGCCATAGCTCGTTTGAAAGCTAAGAGTGAGACAAATTCACTGAAAGAATCGGCTTGTTCCTATCTGTCTTCGTTTAGATGTGAGACGCCATTTAAGATTTTGGGACATTGGCGAAAAACGACAGAGTTAGAATTTGGGACGTTTTGGGCTGTAGCTTCAAAACGAAGCATCGGATTGGAAAACGGATTTCAGATTTGGAATCAGCGTGAAATTCTCTATCTGTATGGTGAGTTTCAAGTCAATCGGCGAGAAAAAATTTTCAACATTTTTCGAAAAAACGACAGAGTTAGAATTTGGGACGTTTTGGTGTGTAGCGCCCAAACGAAGCATCGGATGGGAAAACGGAGGCCAGATTCGGATTCAGCGTGAAATTCTGCATCCGTATGGTGAATTTGAACGCCATCGGAGAGAAAAAATTTTGCTGACGTCCCCCCCCTCTGGACAGCTTGCTTCGATTTTGGCTTCCAGTGGACGGATTTTGTCGTGCCATAGCTCGTTTGAAAGCTAAGAGTGAGACAAATTCAGTGAAAGAATCGGCTTGTTCCTATCTGTCTTCGTTTAGATGTGAGACGCCATTTAAGATTTTGGGACATTGGCGAAAAACGACAGAGTTAGAATTTGGGACGTTTTGGGCTGTAGCTTCAAAACGAAGCATCGGATTGGAAAACGGATTTCAGATTTGGAATCAGCGTGAAATTCTCTATCTGTATGGTGAGTTTCATGTCAATCGGAGAGTTTCAAGTCAATCGGCGAGAAAAAATTTTCAACATTTTTCGAAAAAACGACAGAGTTAGAATTTGGGACGTTTTGGTGTGTAGCGCCCAAACGAAGCATCGGATGGGAAAACGGAGGCCAGATTCGGATTCAGCGTGAAATTCTGCATCCGTATGGTGAATTTGAACGCCATCGGAGAGAAAAAATTTTGCTGACGTCCCCCCCCCTCTGGACAGCTTGCTTCGATTTTGGCTTCCAGTGGACGGATTTTGTCGTGCCATAGCTCGTTTGAAAGCTAAGAGTGAGACAAATTCAGTGAAAGAATCGGCTTGTTCCTATCTGTCTTCGTTTAGATGTGAGACGCCATTTAAGATTTTGGGACATTGGCGAAAAACGACAGAGTTAGAATTTGGGACGTTTTGGGCTCTAGCTTCAAAACGAAGCATCGGATTGGAAAACGGATTTCAGATTTGGAATCAGCGTGAAATTCTCTATCTGTATGGTGAGTTTCAAGTCAATCGGCGAGAAAAAATTTTCAACATTTTTCGAAAAAACGACAGAGTTAGAATTTGGGACGTTTTGGTGTGTAGCGCCCAAACGAAGCATCGGATGGGAAAACGGAGGCCAGATTCGGATTCAGCGTGAAATTCTGCATCCGTATGGTGAATTTGAACGCCATCGGAGAGAAAAAATTTTGCTGACGTCCCCCCCCTCTGGACAGCTTGCTTCGATTTTGGCTTCCAGTGGACGGATTTTGTCGTGCCATAGCTCGTTTGAAAGCTAAGAGTGAGACAAATTCAGTGAAAGAATCGGCTTGTTCCTATCTGTCTTCGTTTAGATGTGAGACGCCATTTAAGATTTTGGGACATTGGCGAAAAACGACAGAGTTAGAATTTGGGACGTTTTGGGCTGTAGCTTCAAAACGAAGCATCGGATTGGAAAACGGATTTCAGATTTGGAATCAGCGTGAAATTCTCTATCTGTATGGTGAGTTTCATGTCAATCGGAGAGTTTCAAGTCAATCGGCGAGAAAAAATTTTCAACATTTTTCGAAAAAACGACAGAGTTAGAATTTGGGACGTTTTGGTGTGTAGCGCCCAAACGAAGCATCGGATGGGAAAACGGAGGCCAGATTCGGATTCAGCGTGAAATTCTGCATCCGTATGGTGAATTTGAACGCCATCGGAGAGAAAAAATTTTGCTGACGTCCCCCCCCTCTGGACAGCTTGCTTCGATTTTGGCTTCCAGTGGACGGATTTTGTCGTGCCATAGCTCGTTTGAAAGCTAAGAGTGAGACAAATTCAGTGAAAGAATCGGCTTGTTCCTATCTGTCTTCGTTTAGATGTGAGACGCCATTTAAGATTTGGGGACATTGGCGAAAAACGACAGAGTTAGAATTTGGGACGTTTTGGGCTGTAGCTTCAAAACGAAGCATCGGATTGGAAAACGGATTTCAGATTTGGAATCAGCGTGAAATTCTCTGCATCCGTATGGTGAATTTGAACGCCATCGGAGAGAAAAAATTTTGCTGACGTCCCCCCCCTCTGGACAGCTCGCTTCGATTTTGGCTTCCAGTGGACGGATTTTGTCGTGCCATAGCTCGTTTGAAAGCTAAGAGTGAGACAAATTCACTGAAAGAATCGGCTTGTTCCTATCTGTCTTCGTTTAGATGTGAGACGCCATTTAAGATTTCGGGACATTGTCGAAAAACGACAGAGTTAGAATTTGGGACGTTTTGGGCTGTAGCTTCAAAACGAAGCATCGGATTGGAAAACGGATTTCAGATTTGGAATCAGCGTGAAATTCTCTATCTGTATGGTGAGTTTCACGGCAATCGGCGAGAAAAAATTTTCAACATTTTTCGAAAAAACGACAGAGTTAGAATTTGGGACGTTTTGGTGTGTAGCGCCCAAACGAAGCATCGGATGGGAAAACGGAGGCCAGATTCGGATTCAGCGTGAAATTCTGCATCCGTATGGTGAATTTGAACGCCATCGGAGAGAAAAAATTTTGCTGACGTCCCCCCCCCCCTCTGGACAGCTTGCTTCGATTTTGGCTTCCAGTGGACGGATTTTGTCGTGCCATAGCTCGTTTGAAAGCTAAGAGTGAGACAAATTCAGTGAAAGAATCGGCTTGTTCCTATCTGTCTTCGTTTAGATGTGAGACGCCATTTAAGATTTTGGGACATTGGCGAAAAACGACAGAGTTAGAATTTGGGACGTTTTGGGCTGTAGCTTCAAAACGAAGCATCGGATTGGAAAACGGATTTCAGATTTGGAATCAGCGTGAAATTCTCTATCTGTATGGTGAGTCAATCGGAGAGTTTCAAGTCAATCGGCGAGAAAAAATTTTCAACATTTTTCGAAAAAACGACAGAGTTAGAATTTGGGACGTTTTGGTGTGTAGCGCCCAAACGAAGCATCGGATGGGAAAACGGAGGCCAGATTCGGATTCAGCGTGAAATTCTGCATCCGTATGGTGAATTTGAACGCCATCGGAGAGAAAAAATTTTGCTGACGTCCCCCCCCTCTGGACAGCTCGCTTCGATTTTGGCTTCCAGTGGACGGATTTTGTCGTGCCATAGCTCGTTTGAAAGCTAAGAGTGAGACAAATTCACTGAAAGAATCGGCTTGTTCCTATCTGTCT
>CAJQUW010008493.1:0-42500 GCA_907163375.1 Prostheceraeus crozeri | reverse complement strand
CGGATTTAGTCGTACCACATAGCTCGTTTGAAAGCTAAGAGTGAGACAAATTCAGTGAAAGAATCGGCTTGTTCCTATCTGTCTTTGTTGAGATGTGAGACGCCATTTAAGATTTTGGGACATTGGCGAAAAACGACAGAGTTAGAATTTGGGACGTTTTGGGCTGTAGCTTCAAAACGAAGCATCGGATTGGAAAACGGATTTCAGATTTGGAATCAGCGTGAAATTCTCTATCTGTATGGTGAGTTTCAAGGCAATCGGCGAGAAAAAATTTTCAACATTTTTCGAAAAAACGACAGAGTTAGAATTTGGGACGTTTTGGTGTGTAGCGCCCAAACGAAGCATCGGATTGGAAAACGGAGGCCAGATTCGGATTCAGCGTGAAATTCTGCATCGGTATGGTGAATTTGAACGCAATCGGAGAGAAAAAATTTCGCTGACGTCCCCCCCCTCTGGACAGCTCGCTTCGATCTTGGCTTCTAGTGGACGGATTTTGTCGTGCCATAGCTCGTTTGAAAGCTAAGAGTGAGACAAATTCACTGAAAGAATCGGCTTGTTCCTATCTGTCTTCGTTTAGATGTGAGACGCCATTTAAGATTTTGGGACATTGGCGAAAAACGACAGAGTTAGAATTTGGGACGTTTTGGGCTGTAGCTTCAAAACGAAGCATCGGATTGGAAAACGGATTTCAGATTTGGAATCAGCGTGAAATTCTGCATCGGTATGGTGAGTTTGAAGTCAATCGGAGAGAAAAATTTTGCTGACGTCCCCCCCCTCTGGACAGCTCGCTTCGATTTTGGCTTCTAGTGGACGGATTTTGTCGTGCCATAGCTCGTTTGAAAGCTAAGAGTGAGACAAATTCACTGAAAGAATCGGCTTGTTCCTATCTGTCTTCGTTTAGATGTGAGACGCCATTTAAGATTTTGGGACATTGGCGAAAAACGACAGAGTTAGAATTTGGGACGTTTTGGGCTGTAGCTTCAAAACGAAGCATCGGATTGGAAAACGGATTTCAGATTTGGAATCAGCGTGAAATTCTCTATCTGTATGGTGAGTTTCAAGGCAATCGGCGAGAAAAAATTGAGGCCAGATTCGGATTCAGCGTGAAATTCTGCATCGGTATGGTGAATTTGAACGCCATCGGAGAGAAAAATTTTCGCTGACGTCCCCCCCCCCTCTGGACAGCTCGCTTCGATTTTGGCTTCCAGTGGACGGATTTTGTCGTGCCATAGCTCGTTTGAAAGCTAAGAGTGAGACAAATTCACTGAAAGAATCGGCTTGTTCCTATCTGTCTTCGTTTAGATGTGAGACGCCATTTAAGATTTTGGGACATTGGCGAAAAACGACAGAGTTAGAATTTGGGACGTTTTGGCTGTAGCTTCAAAACGAAGCATCGGATTGGAAAACGGATTTCAGATTTGGAATCAGCGTGAAATTCTCTATCTGTATGGTGAGTTTCAAGGCAATCGGCGAGAAAAAATTTTCAACATTTTTCGAAAAAACGACAGAGTTAGAATTTGGGACGTTTTGGTGTGTAGCGCCCAAAAGAAGCATCGGATGGGAAAACGGAGGCCAGATTCGGATTCAGCGTGAAATTCTGCATCGGTATGGTGAATTTGAACGCAATCGGAGAGAAAAAATTTTGCTGACGTCCCCCCCCTCTGGACAGCTCGCTTCGATTTTGGCTTCCAGTGGACGGATTTTGTCGTGCCATAGCTCGTTTGAAAGCTAAGAGTGAGACAAATTCACTGAAAGAAACGGCTTGTTCCTATCTGTCTTCGTTTAGATGTGAGACGCCATTTAAGATTTTGGGACATTGGCGAAAAACGACAGAGTTAGAATTTGGGACGTTTTGGGCTGTAGCTTCAAAACGAAGCATCGGATTGGAAAACGGATTTCAGATTTGGAATCAGCGTGAAATTCTCTATCTGTATGGTGAGTTTCAAGTCAATCGGCGAGAAAAAATTTTCAACATTTTTCGAAAAAACGACAGAGTTAGAATTTGGGACGTTTTGGTGTGTAGCGCCCAAAAGAACCATCGGATGGGAAAACGGAGGCCAGATTCGGATTCAGCGTGAAATTCTGCATCGGTATGGTGAATTTGAACGCAATCGGAGAGAAAAAAATTTGCTGACGTCCCCCCCCTCTGGACAGCTCGCTTCGATTTTGGCTTCTAGTGGACGGATTTTGTCGTGCCATAGCTCGTTTGAAAGCTAAGAGTGAGACAAATTCACTGAAAGAATCGGCTTGTTCCTATCTGTCTTCGTTTAGATGTGAGACGCCATTTAAGATTTTGGGACATTGGCGAAAAACGACAGAGTTAGAATTTGGGACGTTTTGGGCTGTAGTTTCAAAACGAAGCATCGGATTGGAAAACGGATTTCAGATTTGGAATCAGCGTGAAATTCTCTATCTGTATGGTGAGTTTCAAGGCAATCGGAGAGAAAAAATTTTGCTGACGTCCCCCCCCTCTGGACAGCTCGCTTCGATTTTGGCTTCCAGTGGACGGATTTTGTCGTGCCATAGCTCGTTTGAAAGCTAAGAGTGAGACAAATTCACTGAAAGAATCGGCTTGTTCCTATCTGTCTTCGTTTAGATGTGAGACGCCATTTAAGATTTTGGGACATTGGCGAAAAACGACAGAGTTAGAATTTGGGACGTTTTGGGCTGTAGCTTCAAAACGAAGCATCGGATTGGAAAACGGATTTCAGATTTGGAATCAGCGTGAAATTCTCTATCTGTATGGTGAGTTTCAAGGCAATCGGAGAGAAAAAATTTTGCTGACGTCCCCCCCTCTGGACAGCTCGCTTCGATTTTGGCTTCCAGTGGACGGATTTTGTCGTGCCATAGCTCGTTTGAAAGCTAAGAGTGAGACAAATTCACTGAAAGAAACGGCTTGTTCCTATCTGTCTTCGTTTAGATGTGAGACGCCATTTAAGATTTTGGGACATTGGCGAAAAACGACAGAGTTAGAATTTGGGACGTTTTGGGCTGTAGTTTCAAAACGAAGCATCGGATTGGAAAACGGATTTCAGATTTGGAATCAGCGTGAAATTCTCTATCTGTATGGTGAGTTTCAAGGCAATCGGCGAGAAAAAATTTTCAACATTTTTCGAAAAAACGACAGAGTTAGAATTTGGGACGTTTTGGTGTGTAGCGCCCAAAAGAACCATCGGATGGGAAAACGGAGGCCAGATTCGGATTCAGCGTGAAATTCTGCATCGGTATGGTGAATTGGAACGCAATCGGAGAGAAAAAATTTTGCTGACGTCCCCCCCCCTCTGGACAGCTCGCTTCGATTTTGGCTTCCAGTGGACGGATTTTGTCGTGCCATAGCTCGTTTGAAAGCTAAGAGTGAGACAAATTCACTGAAAGAATCGGCTTGTTCCTATCTGTCTTCGTTTAGATGTGAGACGCCATTTAAGATTTTGGGACATTGGCGAAAAACGACAGAGTTAGAATTTGGGACGTTTTGGGCTGTAGCTTCAAAACGAAGCATCGGATTGGAAAACGGATTTCAGATTTGGAATCAGCGTGAAATTCTCTATCTGTATGGTGAGTTTCAAGTCAATCGGCGAGAAAAAATTTTCAACATTTTTCGAAAAAACGACAGAGTTAAAATTTGGGACGTTTTGGCGTGTAGCGCCCAAACGAAGCATCGGATGGGAAAACGGAGGCCAGATTCGGATTCAGCGTGAAATTCTGCATCGGTATGGTGAATTTGAACGCAATCGGAGAGAAAAAATTTTGCTGACGTCCCCCCCCCTCTGGACAGCTCGCTTCGATTTTGGCTTCCAGTGGACGGATTTTGTCGTGCCATAGCTCGTTTGAAAGCTAAGAGTGAGACAAATTCACTGAAAGAATCGGCTTGTTCCTATCTGTCTTCGTTTAGATGTGAGACGCCATTTAAGATTTTGGGACATTGGCGAAAAACGACAGAGTTAGAATTTGGGACGTTTTGGGCTGTAGTTTCAAAACGAAGCATCGGATTGGAAAACGGATTTCAGATTTGGAATCAGCGTGAAATTCTCTATCTGTATGGTGAGTTTCAAGTCAATCGGCGAGAAAAAATTTTCAACATTTTTCGAAAAAACGACAGAGTTAGAATTTGGGACGTTTTGGTGTGTAGCGCCCAAACGAAGCATCGGATGAGAAAACGGAGGCCAGATTCGGATTCAGCGTGAAATTCTGCATCTGTATGGTGAATTTGAACGCAATCGGAGAGAAAAAATTTTGCTGACGTCCCCCCCCTCTGGACAGCTCGCTTCGATTTTGGCTTCCAGTGGACGGATTTTGTCGTGCCATAGCTCGTTTGAAAGCTAAGAGTGAGACAAATTCACTGAAAGAATCGGCTTGTTCCTATCTGTCTTCGTTTAGATGTGAGACGCCATTTAAGATTTTGGGACATTGGCGAAAAACGACAGAGTTAGAATTTGGGACGTTTTGGGCTGTAGTTTCAAAACGAAGCATCGGATTGGAAAACGGATTTCAGATTTGGAATCAGCGTGAAATTCTCTATCTGTATGGTGAGTTTCAAGTCAATCGGCGAGAAAAAATTTTCAACATTTTTCGAAAAAACGACAGAGTTAGAATTTGGGACGTTTTGGTGTGTAGCGCCCAAACGAAGCATTGGATGGGAAAACGGAGGCCAGATTCGGATTCAGCGTGAAATTCTGCATCGGTATGGTGAATTTGAACGCCATCGGAGAGAAAAAATTTTGCTGACGTCCCCCCCTCTGGACAGCTCGCTTCGATTTTGGCTTCCAGTGGACGGATTTTGTCGTGCCATAGCTCGTTTGAAAGCTAAGAGTGAGACAAATTCACTGAAAGAATCGGCTTGTTCCTATCTGTCTTCGTTTAGATGTGAGACGCCATTTAAGATTTTGGGACATTGGCGAAAAACGACAGAGTTAGAATTTGGGACGTTTTGGGCTGTAGTTTCAAAACGAAGCATCGGATTGGAAAACGGATTTCAGATTTGGAATCAGCGTGAAATTCTCTATCTGTATGGTGAGTTTCAAGTCAATCGGAGAGAAAAAAAAAAAATTTTGCTGACGTCCCCCCCCTCTGGACAGCTCGCTTCGATTTTGGCTTCCAGTGGACGGATTTTGTCGTGCCATAGCTCGTTTGAAAGCTAAGAGTGAGACAAATTCACTGAAAGAATCGGCTTGTTCCTATCTGTCTTCGTTTAGATGTGAGACGCCATTTAAGATTTTGGGACATTGGCGAAAAACGACAGAGTTAGAATTTGGGACGTTTTGGGCTGTAGTTTCAAAACGAAGCATCGGATTGGAAAACGGATTTCAGATTTGGAATCAGCGTGAAATTCTCTATCTGTATGGTGAGTTTCAAGGCAATCGGCGAGAAAAAATTTTCAACATTTTTCGAAAAAACGACAGAGTTAGAATTTGGGACGTTTTGGTGTGTAGCGCCCAAACGAACCATCGGATGAGAAACGGAGCCAGATTCGGATTCAGCGTGAAATTCTGCATCGGTATGGTGAATTGGAACGCAATCGGAGAGAAAAAATTTTGCTGACGTCCCCCCCCCTCTGGACAGCTCGCTTCGATTTTGGCTTCCAGTGGACGGATTTTGTCGTGCCATAGCTCGTTTGAAAGCTAAGAGTGAGACAAATTCACTGAAAGAATCGGCTTGTTCCTATCTGTCTTCGTTTAGATGTGAGACGCCATTTAAGATTTTGGGACATTGGCGAAAAACGACAGAGTTAGAATTTGGGACGTTTTGGGCTGTAGCTTCAAAACGAAGCATCGGATTGGAAAACGGATTTCAGATTTGGAATCAGCGTGAAATTCTCTATCTGTATGGTGAGTTTCAACGCAATCGGCGAGAAAAAATTTTGCTGACGTCCCCCCCCTCTGGACAGCTCGCTTCGATTTTGGCTTCCAGTGGACGGATTTTGTCGTGCCATAGCTCGTTTGAAAGCTAAGAGTGAGACAAATTCACTGAAAGAATCGGCTTGTTCCTATCTGTCTTCGTTTAGATGTGAGACGCCATTTAAGATTTTGGGACATTGGCGAAAAACGACAGAGTTAGAATTTGGGACGTTTTGGGCTCTAGCTTCAAAACGAAGCATCGGATGGGAAAACGGATTTCAGATTTGGAATCAGCGTGAAATTCTCTATCTGTATGGTGAGTTTCAAGTCAATCGGAGAGAAAAAATTTTGCTGACGTCCCCCCCCTCTGGACAGCTCGCTTCGATTTTGGCTTCCAGTGGACGGATTTTGTCGTGCCATAGCTCGTTTGAAAGCTAAGAGTGAGACAAATTCACTGAAAGAATCGGCTTGTTCCTATCTGTCTTCGTTTAGATGTGAGACGCCATTTAAGATTTTGGGACATTGGCGAAAAACGACAGAGTTAGAATTTGGGACGTTTTGGGCTCTAGCTTCAAAACGAAGCATCGGATGGGAAAACGGATTTCAGATTTGGATTCAGCGTGAAATTCTCTATCTGTATGGTGAGTTTCAAGTCAATCGGAGAGAAAAAATTTTGCTGACGTCCCCCCCCCTCTGGACAGCTCGCTTCGATTTTGGCTTCCAGTGGACGGATTTTGTCGTGCGATAGCTCGTTTGAAAGCTAAGAGTGAGACAAATTCACTGAAAGAATCGGCTTGTTCCTATCTGTCTTCGTTTAGATGTGAGACGCCATTTAAGATTTTGGGACATTGGCGAAAAACGACAGAGTTAGAATTTGGGACGTTTTGGTGTGTAGCGCCCAAACGAAGCATCGGATTGGAAAACGGATTTCAGATTTGGAATCAGCGTGAAATTCTGCATCGGTATGGTGAATTTGAACGCAATCGGAGAGAAAAAATTTTGCTGACGTCCCCCCCCTCTGGACAGCTCGCTTCGATTTTGGCTTCCAGTGGACGGATTTAGTCGTGCCATAGCTCGTTTGAAAGCTAAGAGTGAGACAAATTCAGTGAAAGAAACGGCCTGTTCATATCTGTCTTCGTTTAGATGTGAGACGCCATTTAAGATTTTGGGACATTGACGAAGTTAGTTGAAAAGTTAGAATTTTTGCGATGGCTGCCTACTGTAGAGCCAAAACGAAGCATCGGATGGGAAAACGGAGGCCAGATTCGGATTCAGCGTCAAATTCTACATGGAAATGGTGTATTTCCAGCTCAATCGGAGCACTAGAACCGGAGATAGACGGGATTTTTAGTGTTTGGATGATGGATATTACGTCATCAGCTGATCGCCACACACTATATAAGCTGGGAACCGACAGAGACTTGTCATTCAGACGAGAGATTGCCAACGGTAAGTCGTCTCTCTGAGCTCCGATGATAGCTTCGGACATTCCAAATTCCGGGTTTCTGCAAGAAACCGACTTAGAAAATTTCATTGCTGATATCAGCTAAGGCGTCAGACTTAGAGGTTCGCCAGGAGATGGCCTTCGTCTCCAGGCCATAAAAGACTCCAAAACTTTAAAGGCTTGTAACTTTGCTTCTACAAGTCCGTTTGACTTGATTCAAAAAAGGTTCGGTCGCTATTGACCTGCCCTAAGTGACAGACTACTTATAAAATTTCATAAGTAGTGCTAAAAAGTTGAAAAATTTAAATTCACTCGTTTTGGAGGTTTTCTGGGGTTTTCGACCCTGCTGAAGTCAATAAAAGCATTTTTAATGATGTCTGAGCCAGTCGTCTCATGCTATAAGCGGCTTTTCACTGAAAGCGAGCAAGACACGGAGAGTTTTGCTGTAATATTCCACTGACAGGGTGTTCCTTCGGGACGGCGGACGATGCCGTAGTGATAAGTGTGGCAAGGGAGTGTGTCATAGTTTAGACCGTAACCGCTGGGACATCTCATGTCTCATGTTGGGCATTTGACACAGTTCTCAACGTAGCACTTTGAACGCCAATCGGTTGAGTCTTAGCTATCTTGTCATGGGTGGCCTCTAAACATCTCCATTGCAAAACGCTGGTGAATCAAGCTCTCTACGGCTTGCTATCAAGCTGATCAAAGCAATAACTTGGGATGTTTCCTCAAGGTTTTCAAGTATGCTGAGTTCAAATCTGCTATCAGATTTCAAATTTAACTAAGTCTAAGGCAGCTTTGAGGGGTTAGATCCCAGCTACTGTTCACTACCTTTGACTCGGCGTTGCTGTTACCACTTCGGGGCAGTGACAATGATGTCTTAAGCTGTAAATAGCGGGTATCGGGGAAGATCTCTCACTTCCCTAGTGATCAGTACAGGGCCTTCGGGCTGTCGACGGGATCGAGTGCCACTCACTACACTCAAATCTATCATTCCTCACTAAGTGTAAAAATCATTGTTTTCCGTTTTATAAACTAGGAATCAATCGTTTGCTATCAAACGTTTACGGACTTATAATCATTGTTTTCCCCTTTTCACTTCAGAAAATGGTTAACTATAATAATGCCAAGACGGCTTTCAAGCTCTGCGTTTGCAGAAAAATCTTTCGCAGTGATGCTTTTAAGAAGCACTCTTGTGTGAATAAGCGAATGGTAGGGGGCATTCGATACTTTTGCAGCAGCCATAATACATCTCGCCTTGTCGAGACGTTACCGGAGTGGCATGCGAAGCATAGCAGTTGCAGTCAACCAGAGCTGACTGAGGAGACGAAGCAAAGTCTCTTCAGATCAGAGTTAAAAGCTCTGGAGACTCAGTGCGCTGTCGAGTCTATCGCGTCAGCAGAGCCTCCCTCATCTAGTGTGCCAGCAAAGGCTCTCTCACCCACCCCGATTGAGTCTTCTCCGAAGTCGAGTAAATCCTCCTCTAGCGATGAGTCGGCTACTAGTAGCAGCGACAGTGAGGAAGAGGAGGAGGAGGAAAAAGGCTCGGCGAAGGCTGACCTAGTCGAGAGTGTCTACCTCGATAGCGAGGTAGAGCCGGTGAGGGAAGTCGACCTCGATAGCGAGGTGCAGCCGGCTCAATTCAGCCGGCTCAAGGTGGGATTGCGGCTCAATGTCGCAACTTCATTATGCGCCCACCACTGGTTGATAACTATGACAAGCTGAAGAATGAGTTGGAAGTGTGGAAGAGCGACTGTTTCTTCTATAAAGCGAGTTCCGAGAACCTCTCGCGAGTCACTCAGGAGCTCAAGAAGACTCAAGCTAGTCTTTTTGAGAAAGAAGGAGAGCTCGATCGCGAGAGGTTCTCGCACCTCGCTAGTAAGGCTAGAGAAGAACAGCTCCTGATCGAGAGAGAGAGTCAGGAGAAGGAGTTGAGAAAGATGAGGGAGGAGGTGGAAGGGCTGCGAAAGCAGTTGGGGAAGGTGGTGGCGACTAATCAGGAGCTGCACCAACAAGTGATGAGTAGCAGTACTCGACGATCAAGTCGCCTCCACATTCCCCTAGATAAGAAAGGAGGTGTGCCCGCAAGACCGCTCCTCTGTGAACGTGGCAGAGACGAAATGTGTTACAGCAGGGCTAAAAAAGGTATCGAATGCCTTCATTTTACATTCGACCATAAGGAGGCAATCACAGGATTCCTGTTCGAACCACGTCCGGAGAAGATCTGTAAGTTAAAACAAGTAACTTAGAGTTCAAGATGATAACTAACAACTTCTTTCTTTACAGATATCAATGAGAAGCGCCCACCTGCTTCCGTCAACGAGCCGGAGGCGAAGCGGCAAGCTTGAGTCCCATATTCCTTCAATCATCTCGAGAACGAGCCATTGGCTCTCTTAAGGGCCACCTAGGGGCAAGACATGATAGAACCTCCACGCGGTTTGCCCTGGGCAGTCTTCGGACTGGCGAATACTATCATTAAGTTGAATCTGCTATCAGTCAACTTGAACGTTGCGTCGCGTTAGAGGGGTATATAAACCACTGCCTCTCATTTCATTTCAATCATGCAGACACCGAACAGTCAAGTCAGCTCTCCTCGCGGACAGCAGTTAAGGCCGCGAAATTTATTTGAGGAGTTTGTCAGGCTAGAGGAGCAAGACAGAGTCCACAATAATCTTGCTCGGATTGGCAATCCGATGACAGCAACTGTTGTCAATCCAACGGAATGGCGCTACATTCCACTTTTTAGCCATATACCAGTTAGTGTGGAAGTCGACAGTGCTACCAAAGAGAGAGTCAAAGACTCTCTCATCAGAATTGGTAGGGTGTAAGATGACGTTACTCCCGAGAACGACCCACCGGCTCTCTTAAGGGCCACCATGGGGCAAGATTTGATAGAACCTCCTCGCGGTTTGCCCTGGGCAGTCTTCGGACTGGCGAATACTATCATTAAGTTGAATCTGCTATCAGTCAACTTGAACGTTATGCAGTCGATTGCTATCCCTGAAGCATTCTGATTCGCTGTTGAGCAATTCATTGTTGAAAACCCTATATAAGCCAGAAGATTGTAGCGCTTCTCATTCAATTTCAAGTCACGATGGAAGCGACATCTGCCAACAGCATTCCCGTCTTTATCGATGAAGACAACGCCATTCCCGAGTTCATCATCCTCGACGAGTGGGATGAAGAGGATGATAAGAAGGGGAAGATCGAGAAGATCGTTTGGACGGATGAGGTGTGGACTCCAAATACCACTCGCATCCGAAAGGTGCCAGATGCACCAGCACGGCCTAGGCGGTATAGGGTCTATGACAACCTAACCGTCATACCCATTGACTATTCCAGCCAATAGTCAACTTAATTGACACCGAGAACGAACCATCGGCTCTCTTAAGGGCCACCATGGGGCAAGACATGATAGAACCTCCACGCGGTTTGCCCTGGGCAGTCTTCAGACTGGCGAATACTATCATTAAGTTGAATCTGCTATCAGTCAACTTGAACGTTGCAAATGAAGTTCGGTGTAATACTTCCTTTCGACGGGCGTTCCTGTAAAGGGCGGCGGTGAAACCCGTAGCTATGTATACCACAAGGGACATTCGGCAATGGTCAATCTTGTTAAACCTCTCTGCGTCATGTTTGCAAGTGATTGCCTCTGTCTCAACGTAGTATGCATTCGCGCCAGGGCAACATTTAGCCAACTGTCGAAGGTTGCCTAAAACTTTCCATTGCATACGTTATGAGAACCATGAGTTCTACCTGTCTCTATCAATGAGACGAATTGATGAATGGAATGAAATGGGAGGACACTCACGCGCCACACGCAACATAACACACTTCTCTCTTCCGTAGTCTAACAAGCTCTTTACACATGGATCGCAGTCGATTGCTATCCCTGTATCAGAAGTGCAAGCTATCTTAATTTTGTTTGACACTATTTCATCTATCATCATCGCCCATATGAAATGTTTTAAGATTTACAAGTTAGACTAAGCGTGCTACTATTTCCAAATGAAAAAGTATACATGGTTAAATCATCCACTTAAGCCCATCCGTAGTCTAACAAGCTCTTTACACATGGATCGCAGTCGATTGCTATCCCTGTATCAGAAGTGTAAGCCATCTTAATTTTATTTAACACAATTTCAACTACCATCATCACCCATATGAAGTGTCATAAGATTTACAAGTTAGAAATAAAGTTTCAATAGTGTATGCGTTAGAAATAAAGGTGTAACTGTTTGTAAAAATAAGATCGCAAGATTTACTAGTTTACAAGTTAGACTAAGTGTAAATTAAAAATAATATTATAACTGTTTCAAGAGTTTACAAGTTAGAAATTAAGTTTCAATGGTGTATACGTTAGAAATAAAGTTTTAGCTGTTTGTATATCAAAATAAAGTTTCAAGAGTTTACAAGTTAGAAAAAAAGTTTTAGCTGTTTGTATATCAAAATAAAGTTTCAAGAGTTTACAAGTTAGAAATAAAGTTTCAATAGTGTATATGTTAGAAATAAAGGTGTAACTGTTTGTAAAAATAAGATCGCAAGATTTACTAGTTTACAAGTTAGACTAAGTGTAAATTAAAAATAAAATTATAACTGTTTCACGAGTTAAAGCGTTGATGCAACGATGAACAATTAATAAGCTGACAAGTTTTAGATTCACTTTAACATTACCATATGTTTACAGATAGAAATGTATCGCAGCAAAGCTACTTCATGAGTTAGTTTGCCAGGAGTGTATCATCTCAAACTTTTACTCCGACTGTGGAACATTGATTTCCATGATGAAGATTTAAATAGTTAGATTCGATGACGAACAAGATTTACTAGTTTACAAGTTGGACAAAGCGTTCTACAATTTGTAAATGAAAGATATCATTTCAACAGTTTACCAGTTAGAAATAAAGTTTCAACAGTCTACAAGTTAAAAATAAAGTTTCAACCGTTTACAAGTTAAAAATGAAGTTTCAATAGTGTGTATGTTAAGAATAAAGTTCTATCTGTTTATATGTTAGAAATAAAAATGAAGGTTCACCAGTTTACAAGTTAAGAATAAAGTTTTATCTGCTTGCATGTCAGAAATGAAATAAAGCTTCACCAGTTTAAGAGTTAAAAATAAAGTTTCAATAGTGTGTATGTTAAGAATAAAGTTCTATCTGTTTATATGTTAGAAATAGAATGAAGTTTCACCAGTTTACAAGCTAAGAATAAAGTTCTATCTGTTTATATGTTAGAAATAGAATGAAGTTTCACCAGTTTACAAGCTAAGAATAAAGTTCTATCTGTTTATATGTTAGAAATAAAATGAAGTTTCATCAGTTTACAAGTTAAGAATAAAGTTCTATCTGTTTGTATGTTAGAAATAAAACAAAGTTTCAACCGTTTAAAAGTTAAAAATAAAGTTTCAATAGTTTACAAGTTAAAAATAAAGTTTCAATAGTGTACATGTTAAGAATAAAGTTCTATCTGTTTATATATTAGAAATAGAATGAAGTTTCACCAGTTTACAAGTTAAGAATAAAGTTCTATCAGTTTATATGTTAGAAATAGAATGAAGTTTCACCAGTTTACAAGTTAAGAATAAAGTTCTATCTGTTTATATGTTAGAAATAAAATGAAGTTTCATCAGTTTACAAGTTAAGAATAAAGTTTTATCTGTTTGTATGTTAGAAATAAAACAAAGTTTCAACCGTTAACAAGTTAAAAATAAAGTTTCAATAGTTTGCAAGTTAAAACTAATGTTTCACCAGTTGGCAAGTTAAGAATAAAGTTTTATCTGTTTGTATGATAGAAATAAAACAAAGTTTCAACCATTTACAAGTTAAAAATAAAGTTTCAATAGTTTACAAGTTAAAAATAAAGTTTCAATAGTGTGTATGTTAAGAATAAAGTTCTATCTGTTTATATGTTAGAAATAGAATGAAGTTTCACCAGTTTACAAGTTAAGAATAAAGTTCTATCTGTTTGTATGTTAGAAATAAAATGAAGTTTCATCAGTTTACAAGTTAAGAATAAAGTTTTATCTGTTTGTATGTTAGAAATAAAACAAAGTTTCAACCGTTGACAAGTTAAAAACAAAGTTTCAATAGTTTGCAAGTTAAAACTAATGTTTCAATAGTGCGTATGTTAAGAATAAAGTTTTATCTGTTTGTATGTTAGAAATAAAATGAAGCTTCACCAGTTTACAAGTTAAGAATAAAGTTTTATCTGTTTGTAAAGTACGATCGTAGGATTTACTAGTTTGCAAGTTAGACTCAGCATTCTACTAGTTGTAAATGAAAAATATCGTTTCAGAAGTTTACAGATTAGAATAAAGTTTCAATAGTGTGCACGTTAGAAATAAAGTTATGACTGTTTGTATGTGTATGTGTGTGTGTGTGTGTTAGAAATAAAGTTTCAACCGTTTACAAGTTAAAAATAAAGTTTCAACAGTGTGTATGTTAGAAATAAAGTTTTATCTGTTTATATGTTAGAAATAAAATACGATGAAGTTCTTACTTTCATTTATTTCTAACGTACACACTGTTGAAACTTTATTTTTCAACTTGTAAACTGTTGAAACTTTATTTTGTTTCTAACATATAAACAGCTAAAACTTTATTTCTAACGTACACACTGTTGAAACTTTATTTTTAACTTGTAAACGGCTGAAACTTTATTCCTAACGTACACACTGTTGAAACTTTATTTTTCAGCTTGTAAACGGTTGAAACTTTGTTTTGTTTCTAACATACAAACAGATAAAACTTTATTCTTAACTTGTAAACTGATGAAACTTCATTCTATTTCTAACATACAAACAGATAAAACTCAATTTCTAACGTACACACTGTTGAAACTTTATTTTTAACTTGTAAACGGCTGAAACTTTATTTCTAACGCACAAAGCGCTTAAACTTTATTTCCATCATACACACTATTGAAACTTTATTTTGATCTGTAAACTGTTGAAACGATATTTTTCATTTACAACTAGTGGAACGCTGAGTCTAACTTGCAAAGTAGTAAATCTTACGATCTTGTCTTACAAACAGTTATACCTTTCTTTCTAGCATATAAACTGTCATACCTTTATTTCTAACATACAAGCAGTTAAAACTTTATTTCTAACTTACATAGAGATAAAACTTTATTCGTAACGTACACACTGTTGAAACTTTATTTTTCAGCTTGTAAACTGTTGAAACTTTGTTTTGTTTCTAACATATAAAGAGATAAAACTTTATTTCTAACATACACACTGTTGAAACTTTATTTTTAACTTGTAAACGGTTGAAACTTTATTTCTAACACACACACATACACATACAAACAGTCATAACTTTATTTCTAACGTGCACACTATTGGAACTTTATTCTAATCTGTAAACTTCTGAAACGATATTTTTCATTTACAACTAGTAGAATGCTGAGTGTAACTTGCAAACTAGTAAATCCTACGATCGTACTTTACAAACAGATAAAACTTTATTTCTAACGTAGACACTGTTGAAACTTTATTTTTAACTTGTAAACGGTTGAAACTTTATTTCTAACGTACACATTATTGAAACTTTATTTTTAACTCTTAAACTGGTGAAACTTTATTTCATTTCTGACATACAAGCAGATAAAACTTTATTCTTAACTTGTAAACTGGTGAAGCTTCATTTTATTTCTAACATACAAACAGATAAAACTTTATTCTTAACATACGCACTATTGAAACATTAGTTTTAACTTGCAAACTATTGAAACTTTATTTTTAACTTGTCAACGGTTGAAACTTTGTTTTATTTCTAACATATAAACAGATAGAACTTTATTCTTAACTTGTAAACTGGTGAAACTTCATTCTATTTCTAACATATAAACAGATAGAACTTTATTCTGAACATGCACACTATTGAAACTTTATTTTAAAATTGTAAACTATTGAAACTTTATTTTTAACTTGTAAACGGTTGAAACTTTGTTTTATTTCTATCATACAAACAGATAAAACTTGATTCTTAACTTGCCAACTGGTGAAACATTAGTTTTAACTTCCAAACTATTGAAACTTTATTTTAACTTGTTAACGGTTGAAACTTTGTTTTATTTCTAACATACAAACAGATAGAACTTTATTCTTAACTTGTAAACTGACGAAACTTCATTTTATTTCTAACATATAAACAGATAGAACTTTATTCTTAACTTGTAAACTGGTGAAACTTCATTCTATTTCTAATATATAAACAGATAGAACTTTATTCTTAACATGTACACTATTGAAACTTTATTCTTAACTTGTAAACTATTGAAACTTTATTTTTAACTTGTAAACGGTTGAAACTTTGTTTTATTTCTAACATACAAACAGATAGAACTTTATTCTTAACTTGTAAACTGATGAAACTTCATTTTATTTCTAACATATAAACATATAGAACTTTATTCTTAGCTTGTAAACTGGTGAAACTTCATTCTATTTCTAACATATAAACAGATAGAACTTTATTTTTAACATACACACTATTGAAACTTTATTTTTAACTCTTAAACTGGTGAAGCTTTATTTCATTTCTGACATACAAGCAGATAAAACTTTATTCCTAACTTGTAAACTGGTGAACCTTCATTTTTATTTCTAACATATAAACAGATAGAACTTTATTCTTAACATACACACTATTGAAACTTCATTTTTAACTTGTAAACGGTTGAAACTTTATTTTTAACTTGTAGACTGTTGAAACTTTATTTCTAACTGGTAAACTGTTGAAATGATATCTTTCATTTACAAATTGTAGAACGCTTTGTCCAACTTGTAAACTAGTAAATCTTGTTCGTCATCGAATCTAACTATTTAAATCTTCATCATGGAAATCAATGTTCCACAGTCGGAGTAAAAGTTTGAGATGATACACTCCTGGCAAACTAACTCATGAAGTAGCTTTGCTGTGATACATTTCTATCTGTAAACATATGGTAATGTTAAAGTGAATCTAAAACTTTTCAGCTTATTAATTGTTCATCGTTGCATCAACGCTTTAACTCGTGAAACAGTTATAATTTTATTTTTAATTTACACTTAGTCTAACTTGTAAACTAGTTAATCTTGCGATCTTATTTTTACAAACAGTTACACCTTTATTTCTAACATATACACTATTGAAACTTTATTTCTAACTTGTAAACTCTTGAAACTTTATTTTGATATACAAACAGCTAAAACTTTATTTTTAACGCACACACTATTGAAACTTTATTTCTTACTTGTAAACTCTTGAAACTTTATTTTGATATACAAACAGCTAAAACTTTATTTCTAACGTATACACCATTGAAACTTAATTTCTAACTTGTAAACTCTTGAAACAGTTATAATTTTATTTTTAATTTTCACTTAGTCTAACTTGTAAACTAGTAAATCTTGCGATCTTATTTTTACAAACAGTTACACCTTTATTTCTAACGCATACACTATTGAAACTTTATTTCTAACTTGTAAACCTTATGACACTTCATATGGGTGATGATGGTAGTTGAAATTGTGTTAAATAAAATTAAGATGGCTTACACTTCTGATACAGGGATAGCAATCGACTGCAATCCATGTGTAAAGAGCTTGTTAGACTACGGATGGGCTTAAGTGGATGATTTAACCATGTATACTTTTTCATTTGGAAATAATAGCACGCTTAGTCTAACTTGTAAATCTTAAAATATTTCATATGGGCGATGATGATAGATGAAATAGTGTCAAACAAAATTAAGATAGCTTGCACTTCTGATACAGGGATAGCAATCGACTGCGATCCATGTGTAAAGAGCTTGTTAGACTACGGAAGAGAGAAGTGTGTTATGCTGCGTGTGGCGCGTGAGTGTCCTCCCATTTCATTCCATTCATCAATTCGTCTCATTGATAGAGACAGGTAGAACTCATGGTTCTCATAACGTATGCAATGGAAAGTTTTAGGCAACCTTCGACTGTTGGCTAAATGTCGCCCTGGCGCGAATGCATACTACGTTGAGACAGAGGCAATCACTTGCAAACATGACGCAGAGAGGTTTAACAAGATTGACCATTGCCGAATGTCCCTTGCGGTATACATAGCTACGGGTTTCACCGCCGCCCTTTACAGGAACGCCCGTCGAAAGGAAGTATTACACCGAACTTCATTTGCAACGTTCAAGTTGACTGATAGCAGATTCAACTTAATGATAGTATTCGCCAGTCTGAAGACTGCCCAGGGCAAACCGCGTGGAGGTTCTATCATGTCTTGCCCCATGGTGGCCCTTAAGAGAGCCGATGGGTCGTTCTCGGTGTCAATTAAGTTGACTATTGGCTGGAATAGTCAATGGGTATGACGGTTAGGTTGTCATAGACCCTATACCGCCTAGGCCGTGCTGGTGCATCTGGCACCTTTCGGATGCGAGTGGTATTTGGAGTCCACACCTCATCCGTCCAAACGATCTTCTCGATCTTCCCCTTCTTATCATCCTCTTCATCCCACTCGTCGAGGATGATGAACTCGGGAATGGCGTTGTCTTCATCGATAAAGACGGGAATGCTGTTGGCAGATGTCGCTTCCATCGTGACTTGAAATTGAATGAGAAGCGCTACAATCTTCTGGCTTATATAGGGTTTTCAACAATGAATTGCTCAACAGCGAATCAGAATGCTTCAGGGATAGCAATCGACTGCATAACGTTCAAGTTGACTGATAGCAGATTCAACTTAATGATAGTATTCGCCAGTCCGAAGACTGCCCAGGGCAAACCGCGAGGAGGTTCTATCAAATCTTGCCCCATGGTGGCCCTGAAGAGAGCCGATGGGTCGGTCTCGGGAGTAACGTCATCTTACACCCTACCAATTCTACTGAGAGAGTCTTTGACTCTCTCTTTGGTAGCACTGTCGACTTCCACACTAACTGGTATATGGCTAAAAAGTGGAATGTAGCGCCATTCCGTTGGATTGATAACAGTTGCTGTCATCGGATTGCCAATCCGAGCAAGATTATTGTGGACTCTGTCTTGCTCCTCTAGCCTGACAAACTCCTCAAATAAATTTCGCGGCCTTAACTGCTGTCCGCGAGGAGAGCTGACTTGACTGTTCGGCGTCTGCATGATTGAAATGAAATGAAATTAGAGGCAGTGGTTTATACACCCCTCTAACGCGACGCAACGTTCAAGTTGACTGATAGCAGATTCAACTTAATGATAGTATTCGCCAGTCCGAAAACTGCCCAGGGCAAACCACGTGAAGGTTCTATCATGTCTTGCCCCTAGGTGGCCCTTAAGAGAGCCAATGGCTCGTTCTCGAGATGATTGAAGGAATATGGGACTCAAGCTTGCCGCTTCGCCTCCGGCTCGTTGACGGAAGCAGGTGGGCGCTTCTCATTGATATCTGTAAAGAAAGAAGTTGTTAGTTATCATCTTGAACTCTAAGTTACTTGTTTTAACTTACAGATCTTCTCCGGACGTGGTTCGAGCAGGAATCCTGTGATTGCCTCCTTATGGTCGAATGTAAAATGAAGGTATTCGATACCTTTTTTAGCCCTGCTGTAACACATTTCGTCTCTGCCACGTTCACAGAGGAGCGGTCTTGCGGGCACACGTCCTTTCTTATCTATGGGAATGTGGAGGCGACTTGATCGTCGAGTACTGCTACTCATCACTTGTTGGTGCAGCTCCTGATTAGTCGCCACCACCTTCCCCAACTGCTTTCGCAGCCCTTCCACCTCCTCCCTCATCTTTCTCAACTCCTTCTCCTGACTCTCTCTCTCGATCAGGAGCTGTTCTTCTCTAGCCTTACTAGCGAGGTGCGAGAACCTCTCGCGATCGAGCTCTCCTTCTTTCTCAAAAAGACTAGCTTGAGTCTTCTTGAGCTCCTGAGTGACTCGCGAGAGGTTCTCGGAACTCGCTTTATAGAAGAAACAGTCGCTCTTCCACACTTCCAACTCATTCTTCAGCTTGTCATAGTTATCAACCAGTGGTGGGCGCATAATGAAGTTGCGACATTGAGCCGCAATCCCACCACTGCTCGACGACTTAGCCGGCTGCACCTCGCTATCGAGGTCGACTTCCCTCACCGCCTCTACCTCGCTATCGAAGTAGACACTCTCGACTAGGTCAGCCTTCGCCGAGCCTTTTTCCTCCTCCTCCTCTTCCTCACTGTCGCTGCTACTAGTAGCCGACTCATCGCTAGAGGAGGATTTACTCGACTTCGGAGAAGACTCAATCGGGGTGGGTGAGAGAGCCTTTGCTGCCACACTAGATGAGGGAGGCTCTGCTGACGCGATAGACTCGACAGCGCACTGAGTCTCCAGAGCTTTTAACTCTGAGCTGAAGAGACTTTGCTTCGTCTCCTCAGTCAGCTCTGGTTGACTGCAACTGCTATGCTTCGCATGCCACTCCGGTAACGTCTCGACAAGGCGAGATGTATTATGGCTGCTGCAAAAGTATCGAATGCCCCTACCATTCGCTTATTCACACAAGAGTGTTTCTTAAAAGCATCACTGCAAAAGATTTTTCTGCAAACGCAGAGCTTGAAAGCCGTCTTGGCATTATTGTAGTTAACCATTTTCTGAAGTGAAAAGGGGAAAACAATGATTATAAGTCCGTAAACGTTTGATAGCAAACGATTGATTCCTAGTTTATAAAAACGGAAAACAATTATTTTTACACTTAGTGAGGAATGATAGATTTGAGTGTAGTGAGTGGCACTCGATCCCGTCGACAGCCCGAAGGCCTTGTACTGATCACTAGGGAAGTGAGAGATCTTCCCCGATACCCGCTATTTACAGCTTAAGACATCATTGTCACTGCCCCGAAGTGGTAACAGCAACGCCGAGTCAAAGGTAGTGAACAGTAGCTGGGATCTAACCCCTCAAAGCTGCCTTAGACTTAGTTAAATTTGAAATCTGATAGCAGATTTGAACTTAGCATACTTGAAAACCTTGAGGAAACATCCCAAGTTATTGCTTTGACCAGCTTGATAGCAAGCCGTAGAGAGCTTGATTCACCAGCGTTTCGCAATGGAGATGTTTAGAGGCCACCCATGACAAGATAGCTAAGACTCAACCGATTGGCGTTCAAAGTGCTACGTTGAGAACTGTGTCAAATGCCCAACATGAGACATGAGTTGTCCCAGCGGTTACGGTCTAAACTATGACACACTCCCTTGCCACACTTATCACTACGGCATCGTCCGCCGTCCCGAAGGAACACCCTGTCAGTGGAATATTACAGCAAAACTCTCCGTGTTTTCCTCGCTTTCAGTGAAAAGCCGCTTATAGCATGAGAAGACTGGCTCAGACATCATTAAAAATGCTTTCATTGACTTCAGCAGGGTCGAAAACCCCAGAAAACCTCCAAAACTAGTGAATTTAAATTTTTCAACTTTTTAGCACTACTTATGAAATTTTATAAGTAGTCTATCACTTAGGGCAGGTCAATAGCAACTGAAACTTTTTTGAATCAAGTCAATCGGACTTGTAGAAGCAAAGTTACAAGCCTTTAAAGTTTTGGAGTCTTTTATGGCCTGGAGACGAAGGCCATCTCCTGGCGAACCTCTAAGTCTGACGCCTTAGCTGATATCAGCAATGAAATTTTCTAAGTCGGTTACTTACAGAAACCCGGAATTTGGAATGTCCGAAGCTATCATCGGAGCTCAGAGAGACGACTTACCGTTGGCAATCTCTCGTCTGAATGACAAGTCTCTCTCGGTTCCCAGCTTATATAGTGTGTGGCGATCAGCTGATGACGTAATATCCATCATCCAAACACTAAAAAACCCGTCTATCTCCGGTTCTAGTGCTCCGATTGAGCCGGAAATACACCATTTCCATGTAGAATTTGACGCTGAATCCGAATCTGGCCTCCGTTTTCCCATCCGATGCTTCGTTTTGGCTCTACAGTAGGCAGCCATCGCAAAAATTCTAACTTTTCAACTAACTTCGTCAATGTCCCAAAATCTTAAATGGCGTCTCACATCTAAACGAAGACAGATATGAACAGGCCGTTTCTTTCACTGAATTTGTCTCACTCTTAGCTTTCAAACGAGCTATGTGGTACGACTAAATCCGTCCACTGGAAGCCAAAATCGAAGCGAGCTGTCCAGAGGGGGGGGACGTCAGCAAAATTTTTTCTCTCCGATTGCGTTCAAATTCACCATACCGATGCAGAATTTCACGCTGAATCCGAATCTGGCCTCCGTTTTCCCATCCGATGGTTCGTTTGGGCGCTACACACCAAAACGTCCCAAATTCTAACTCTGTCGTTTTTTCGAAAAATGTTGAAAATTTTTTCTCGCCGATTGACTTGAAACTCACCATACAGATAGAAAATTTCACGCTGATTCCAAATCTGAAATCCGTTTTCCAATCCGATGCTTCGTTTTGAAGCTACAGCCCAAAACGTCCCAAATTCTAACTCTGTCGTTTTTCGCCAATGTCCCAAAATCTTAAATGGCGTCTCACATCTAAACGAAGACAGATATGAACAGGCCGTTTCTTTCACTGAATTTGTCTCACTCTTAGCTTTCAAACGAGCTATGTGGTACGACTAAATCCGTCCACTGGAAGCCAAGATCGAAGCGAGCTGTCCAGAGGGGGGGGGCGTCAGCGAAAATTTTTCTCTCCGATGGCGTTCAAATTCACCATACCGATGCAGAATTTCACGCTGAATCCGAATCTGGCCTCCGTTTTCTCATCCGACCACTCCTTCCACTCGAAACAGCCCATTTTACAACCCAACATTCAGCAGATTGCACGAAAAACATCACACACTATAGCCTCAAGACTAATCCTGGCGGTCGCCCAAGTCCACCACGACACTCTGGCGTTCCAGAGGGGGGGGAGTCAGCGAACATTGTGTGAACGCCAACCAACCTGGCCGGCACACCACGACAGACCTCTGTAGTTCCAGAGGGGGGGGACGTCAGCGATGGCGGCCATCTTGCGCTATCTGGTGTTTGTCACTTCCTTACTACTGACAAGTAAATGCTCCTGAACTTATCCACGCAATGATCGAAAAAATTCAACACAATACGTGAACACGTTTGTCCTGCTTTATGCAACGATTTTAAATGGAAAATGAACATCTTACTAGATGGATTATGAAATTACGGTAAGTGTCAAGTGATGCAGATATAAAAAGTTTGCAAATGCTATTATTACACTATTTTGTGAGCATCCTGTGAAGACATGGTAATTTCTGAAATTTTTTCGACAGTCCAGAGGTCAATTCTATACTGGCACACCTTGACTACTATGGACCACTGTGGCCTTAAAAAGGAGCAGACATAGTGTTTTTCTTTGGTGTTAGCTCTTCGGAAGCTTGCGAATGAATAAAATCATCTCAGGTAATAGAATCAAAATATTACTTTGCAGTACTTTGTGTTATTAAGTGAACTGCTCCACTGAGCAGATGGGAAATGCAATATTTTGTAATGAAGGTCTAAACCTTAGATGCAAACTTGTCGCCAAATGATAAAAGATAGTAATAAAAGATATTGTTGGTAAAATAATTTCTACCAAAAACGTTTCAATTGAAGTACAATACTAGCCAGTATATCTATACAGATGATATAGAGTGATACACGAATTAGTTTGCTAAGATAAATCATGCTGGTGTGCAAATGGCGCACTTATCTTAAAGTCGGACTGAGAAAGAAGCTGTAGGAATACATTATACATCAAAATTAATGTAAATCAGCATCACCAGTAAAGGGAATTACCTGCAGCTGCAGGTAATAAATCTAAGTGCAGGAATTTTGTTGTTAATAACTTTAACCTGATGGTAATTTCCTTAAACTTCGGGTAAAAATCTATTGTGTAGCTGAAGGGAATTACCTGCAGCTGCAGGTAAAAATCTAGATGTAGGAAATTTGGTATTAGTAAGTTTCACCTGACACTGATTTCCTTAAGCTTCGGGTAAAAATGACCGTGAAAGTCTACCCACACACATGTGCAGGTTGGAAAAAATGGGTGATGGAAATCAATTCCTAATTGCCATATGTTTGACATGATGAAATTTTAACAACAAGGTGCGAAATGTCTGAGAAAGTGGTGCATATTTCGTTATCTTAAAATTGAAACTTCTGTCTCACATCTCGTAAACAGCATTGCTTTTCATGGATCGATTTCAAATAGTTTTTGGATCATTTGAAATGGAATTCAATTTAATGTCTTTAATTAGTTATATTCATTGGTACTCAGGGCAATAAATGTCTACTAAACTTACCTACAGTAATGTTCTAGTAACAAAATTATTGTATTTAGCTTATGATAAAATCTTATCACCCCACCAAGAGGACCGAGGAGGAAACGTAAAAACATTACCGTATATGCTATTTTTATATACAAACATAATGTATAACTGATAGAAAGAGAAATAAATAACTCTATTCCTTTGCAAAATAATCTTACGTATCCTGTGCAAGTGATCAAACTATATCATCTGATACAACAATTGTAATGAGCTTTCTTCTGTATATTTTTAGCGGTAACATCAGTTTTTGATTAAAACTGTGGACATTATGCAATAAATAGCTTTTATTATTTGAGCTTGTATATTTCTACAAACGTTTTTTCTGTCATAAGAGAAAGCCAAAAACCTTGCTGCCAAATTTTTAATTTAATTGGTGGCCTTCATACAGCCGAGGTCCTACACCGAATTTCGACTGGTATTATTAGCTTTAGGGTTTAGCTTTTAAGCAGCAGAACATTTGATTCGGTGTGCTTTGTCTGTAGGAACTAAGTAGCTATGTGAATAATTTAAGGATGTGGCAGCCAAGCTATTATTAGTTTTCTATTGTCTTGATGTTAAAATGCTGCTAAAACGTAACTACGATACTTCATTCTGATGTTTTTCTGTTTCTTCTGCTCATTATTTTAGATGCTAGATACTTGTAAGTATACTTGATAATGATACTTGTCTGCGACCTCCGTTCACGCTCTTGTTCGTTTGCTATTGTTTGTCTCTGTCTTTGTACGTGCAATGGTCTATACATGTGTGAGATGTTCGATTGATGACTTACTTCGTCTTCGGCCAAATAAACGTCCTTGTTTGCCTCGGACCGTTAGAAGACGTCTGTTTTATCATAAATCATCTGTCCGTCACATTCCTGTGGTTAAGCCGTCGACCCCTTCTATCCGTGTTACTCGCGATCCTTCGCCATATACTTCTCCAAATCATCGCTTCCTTGTGAAATGCGACCGAACATCCGTCGCTCTCCACATCGCCTTAATTCACAAGTCAATCTTCTGGTTTTGAATTCACGATCGCTATTCAACAAATTCGATGATTTTGCTGTGATAGTTGGTCAGCATCTACCGGACATTTGCGTGATAACCAAATCTTGGTTCAATGACACGATTCCTGATAATTCTGTCTCATTACGAAACTGCTGTCTTTTTCGATGCGATCGTCTATATGGTGTTGGAGGTGGAATAACCTGTTACGTCCGTTCTAATTGCTCTGTTTCTGTTCAATGGCTTGAGAGGTTACTATGATTTGATAAGTGATTTACTATCTTTAACTCCAATCGTAAACTTCCCAACCAAGGGGTAATCATACATTAGACCAGCCGTTTGTGAATTTTGCAGAGAATCAAGCGGCAACATCCCTACCTCCTTTGGGCAATTCCGATCAAAATGTTGCAAAGTGGTTTCCTTCAACTCCTGCTCCTTCAAAATTCATCAAGAAGAAAATGCGCAAATTTACGAAGTCTAACTCTGCTTTGTTCTCCACGTATGTGACTTTAACTGATTGGCTTGCCTTAATTGCATCTTGCCCTTCAATTGACGATGCTACAAATTTGCTTCATGGGTCTCTGTTTGAACTGTTTCATTATTGCTTCCCCGAATCCGATCGAATGATCCTTCATGGATGAGGCCATCATTGAAGCGTCTCATTGACGATCGTGATCGCGCATTTCACAAACGACAGTGGGATAAATTCAATCGCTTGAAGGATGAGGTCTCTACTCATAGTAAATTTCTACGAGAAACGTATTTGAATGAAGCTGATTGAAGCTGTCTGGTAATATGAAAAGACTGGAATTCATTGAAAACTCTATCTCGTATTACCAAGAATGCTATTTACGACAAGTTCTCTGCTGATGAATTATGTTCATATTTTTCCTCTATCTACAACTCATCCTCATCTTTTGACTACGTTGCTGATTCGAGAGATTGTGACCCTATTTTGTCTACCTGCACTGAAGTTGAAGTGGAGCTTTCTCGAATCTCCAAGTCCTCTAGTGACCCAGATGGTGTTCCTTCATGAATCTTCCGTAACTTTTCTGTGTACCTAGCTCCTGTGTTTATGATGCTCTTCAACCGGTCTCTCCGAGATGGTGTGGTTCCTCATGCATTCAAGGAAGCCAATGCGTATCCTGTTCCGAAGTGCAGCAAACCAAATTCAGTGACTGACTTTCGACCGATATCCATTTTATCCTCAGCTTCGAAAGTGTTTGAGCGTCTGGTCTCCAAGAACCTCATCGTGAAGGGCTCGGTCAGGAAGTCTCAATTTGCTTTCATTCCTCGTTCTGGCTCTGGTACTTCTTGTGCTCTGGTCTTAGCTGAGCATGAAATTTTGAGACATCTTAATCCTGCATCTGGTGCAGTGAGGCTGTTATCTGGTGATATGTCCAATGCATTCGCTGGATTTTGCTATGATGTCATCATTCGTGCATGTAAGGATTTTGCGATTCCGACGTTTGTCGTAAACTGTCTATGTAGTTTTTTAAGTGAACATCGCCAGCGCGTTCCTCTCAATGGCGAATACTCTGACTGGATGTCTCTTCCTAGTGGCGTTCCTCAAGGAAGCTTCATTGGGCCCATTTTGTTTGCCCTGTCTACTGACAATCTAACTCCAACATGCTTGAATTCAGGCTCAATAAGTATGCAGATGACATTCTTGTACTCCATTTTTTGAGAAATTCTGAAGATGACAATTCGCCCAAGTTCTCGCGAACCGTCGTAAGGATCAAATTGTCTGCCACACGAACCGTCGTTTGTATCAAATTACCTGCCACACGAACAGTCGCTTGTATCAAATTAGCTGCCACACGAACCGTCGTTTATATCAAATTACCTGCCACACGAACCGTCGCAACGGAATTTTTCACTTTTTGAATTTTTACATGAAAATGCTCCTTTCATACCCAAAATTATTTACGCTATTTGATTTCTTAGCATTCTCATTGATTTCAAACGTTTGAGATCGCAGCGAACCGTCGTGGCGACTGTTTGATCAGCTTATCTGCCAGTCAAACTGTCGTGATTGCTTTGCCATCACATACGACGGTTCGCCTGAACTACATATTCCCTTACGCTATTTCTGCAGACGTCGTAAAGCTGATCGGAGAGCGAGTGTTGCCTATATTCATGATATAAGAACAAAATTTTCATTTTTTTCATCACAGTCATCTCAATATGCACAGATTGTTACTCGTACTCTTCAACTACAATTTATCCTAGCAGCCTATGAGTGCAAGACTAAAATAGAAAATATGTATTTGTATTGCTGCTATATTTTGTTTTAGTTTGATTCAGATTCGATTGTGACGCCATATTTCTTTCATCACATGATACATCGTGGAAAATTTGGAACTTCACTGCAGATGGATTCTCGGGCCAAAATAAAAATTCAATAGTTCCAGCAATGATCATGGAGTTTCTTCGAATGTCAGCGACTACGCACACAGTCAATCTATTCATCATGGTTCCAAATCATGGACAGTCGGAAGGTGACTCAATGCATGCATGCATTGAAAGAAGAATTTGCAAAATGCCGGAGATCATGCATCCATCCGAATTACACAGCATCGTTAAAATGGCCCGTCGAGATCCATATCATGTTGTCACAATCAATACCGAGAATATTCTTGATTTTAAGGATTTAAGTGGGAATTTGCGAATTCTGTCCCAGCGAGTGAGCGACAATGGTGCATTGATTGATTGGCGAAAAATGGCCCAAATATCCATCAGAAAGAGCGAGCTGGAAAAGATATATTTCAAAACCAATCATGCTCAAGATGATTTTGATTCTATGACAATTCCAAAAAAGAGATCCTCAATATACGATGTTCAAAAGTCCTATAGTTCGGCTCCAAAGATTTCTTCATCAAAATGGGAGGATTTGAACTCCTTATGCAGTGGAAGCACGCCCGTCATCACCAACATTGACGCCAGAAATTTCTACATGAATTTGCCACATTGAGTTTTAGAATGAATGTGTGTGACAGGTTTCTAAATTAGAGTTTGTTCCCCAAAATTAGATAATTGAGTAGGCAGTTTTCAAGATGTTATTTGCTGTAATGAGACCTGAACCACTCTTAGTCAGACCTTGGTGTTTTATCGAATGAATAGATCAATGTTTTTTAGGTGATTGTTTTCATTCAAAATGGCTTTTTTGCAAGAGGCACACGAAATTTATATTAGAAGAGGTATGAAGGGTAGGTACAGTCGCATTACTAATCGAATTGCTTGCTTAAACTTGAATTTACCTGAAAAGGATCAAGTGGGTAAAAACAATCGCATTGGACTTAATGACACCACAAACTTGAAGATCGCTTCATGCAACATGCTCATGGCATAGGCTAATTTTCAAAGCCATGAAGCGCACATGCGCCTACAAAGTCACGATGTAGGCCTACATCCATCGTTTTGCATAACTGAAATTGTAATGAAGGTAACAAACATTTCATTTTTGCTTTATTAGGTGGATAGGCCTATGCGTGAAGTGTAGTAGTAGATCACTTCCAAAATATAGTAAATTATTCAACAGTGGCTAAGATTATACTACATTTTCCACTCAATAAAGTCAAAAATTCAGCCACACGAACCGTCGTAGACACCTAGCAGGGCCAATGTGCAATCTCGATAAATGCAAAACCAAGCATCGGTCAATTATTGCATGTAGATTGCTCTCGCACATGTCTCAATGCTCAGACATTCAAAAAATTACATGAATTCATCCTTCAAAATCTTTCAAAACTTCATGTTCTTCGTATGAAAAGTGAAGAAAAGCTATTACGACGGTTCGTGTGGCAGGTAATTTGATACAAACGACGGTTCGTGTGGCAGCTAATTTGATACAAGCGACGGTTCGTGTGGCAGGTAATTTGATACAAACGACGGTTCGTGTGGCAGGCAATTTGATCCTTACGACGGTTCGCGAGAACTTGGGCGAATTTGCAGTTTGGATGTGATAATATTGTCACGTGGGCTGGTTCTGTTTCTATAAACTTTTCAAAATGTTTTGTTATGGATGTGATTACCAAATCGTCTCTTGTTACCAAACCAGTGTGTGTTGGTGACACAGTAATAAGAAATGTTCAATCGTTTTCTTACCTCGGTGCAATTTTTTCCAATGACATGAAGTGGAATTGGCACGCTCAACATGTTGTTAAGAAAGCTGCTCAGTGCATTTTCATTATCCGAAATCTTCGTCGTGCTGGTTGTTGTCCATCATTGATGCTGAAATATTACCACGCCTTTATTCGCTCCATCATGACATACGCCTTCGCATGCTTCTGTAATTCACCTCAAAATTTGTTAGATGACTTATTACGCATTGAGCGTCGAGTGCATCGTATTATTGGCTTGTCAATTTTACACATTCCTCACTCATTGACCCTGCGAACTCAAATTGTTATAAATTGTTTAACTCGATCAATTCAGATGTGTCTCAGCCTCTAAGATATTTGTTTTTGATCCGTCCAATGAGAGGGATGTCTTCACGCGCACTTCATGTCTTCACTGTTCTGTTTTACGTCCACCTTTTGCTAAAACTACACGCTTTAGCAGATCTTTTATCAAATTTTGTGAATAATTTTATTGTTTTATTGTATTTCATTTTATGTACCTCATTGACCATTGCCGTCTCATAACTTTGTATCTATTGACGTCGTTGCTACTCATATATTGTACATGTCCACCGAATCATTGTAGTGGAGGAATAGGATTACTTACTTACCTACTGTAGCCTGACATAACACCTGATATCGAAATTTTATATGGTTACTACTGAAGACAGAAAGAATTCCTTCACGCGCAGTCATCAGTATGTTTCTCAGTCATTGTCTAACTACTAAGAACCACCGGTTGTTACTGTACGATAGAATACAATATTGCTCGATTTATTATTTATATTTAGAATACTAAATCACTTTAAATTCTTAGACTGTCTTATTCGATTATCCAATTCGTTTGGCAAATAATTTCATATTCGAAATGTTCGGATAATAGGGTCAACCTACGGTGGTAACAAAAAGTCGCAAAATTCAGAAGTTCAAAGTAGTACTTTTCAAAATAGTTCGTGCGTTTGACCTTTGCGTGGACCAAAACCATTTTGTTGGAAGTTTGAATATACGCTAAAACTAAGTCACAAAAACGCAGCCTGGTCGGTCAACTTTCAAAAGGACCTCAGAAAAGGACCTGGCTGAATCGCTCCCGAATAGATTGAAGGGACAGAGAATAGAAAGAACCGAATAGATATTTTTCAATTAGGATAAAGTGAAGTCTTCGGCAAATTCACTGTTTACTGAATGTAAAGCCTGGTTTGTCGCTGATGATGCTCTTGCGTTGAGGGCATTGCATGAACTTAATAGATAGAATACCGGTACTGTATTAACATGTTCATCTATTTATTCCGCGAAGCGTCGTCGTACGTTGTGGTTCGGAAGGCACGATTGCAATTTTCGGATGACCATCCATTGATATTTCAAGATGTACGGATTTGTAAATGTAGCTTCGGTCTGGTTAACTTGTAGATCATCACAAATACAGCTTCAGGTAAGGTTGTCTGATAATCCTCTACACCTTATTAATACCGATAGCCTACACTGTAGATCGCTGGATACGAAAATTACATACAAACATATACCAAATTCACAAAATTCACCAAATTTGAAACTAGCAGTTGATGCGAGATTCTCGCATGTTTACAGAGATCTGGTATGTTTTTCATATGTTATCTCACTTACTTTCGTATGTGATCGGTATGCAGCAATATACGAACTATTCTATGTGTGATTGGCTGTTTAAAAATGAAATACGAGTTGTTGGAATGTTTTATATACGAGACCCGATCCAAAGTCGTCCTCATTCGTACGTCTCTCGTATGTAGAGCTTTAAGTCACATAGCAAATATATATATATATATATATATATATATATATATATATATATATATATATATATATTACATACTGCTGTTAAATAGCCTTTTTTCAGTAATACCAGTCATGAATATTTCTTTTTGATAGTGTGGTATTTAACTAGACTAGATTTATTGTGAATTTTATGCTCTACGAGCATGTCGTCGGTGCTATTTGTCTAGCAATATTAACAGGACGCTTGGTTAGCTCTACGTTATAAACCAAGTTGATAAACATCAATTCATTCGAACGATATCTTTCGTGTAACCATGCTGACTTATATATCTCAAACATAAGTATTTTTGCGTTCATGAATTATGATGTGTTTTTATTTCGGATTGATAATGTGTTAAATTTCAAAATTACATGATGCATAATCGTTGATGGTTGAATCCTATTGATTGTCTATGAAATGCCTTAGACTTACATGCATTAAAATCGAATTCAGTATTGGAAGTTTGACTCTTGAATGTCATTATCTCACAACGTACATAACAGTAGCAACATTAGTGTGATCTTTATTGATAAAAGGCCTTAAATCAATATACTTTAGAAATCATTGATGCTTTCCTTTAACATTGTGCTGGTATGGCTTTTGACATGTAAAGCATACCACACTTGAAATAACATAAGAAAAGCATGCAAATATATACAGAAACATACCAAAAAGTATTTTGGTATGCATCCTTCGTATGTGATTGGTATTGATCGATTTACAGTGTAGGTGGCGGAAAATTTCCGCTACCCTAATCTGACATCTATACAATGTCAGCTTTCATTTTCTCTGCTTCGATACAATTATTGCTCTGGCCACGATCGTGTCTTATTATTGGCATAGTTGCAATGTTCAGAGAACTAATTGTTGATGATCTGTAATAACAGAATCATTTACAAAAAGTCAATCTAATTGGCTCCTAGATCAATAAGTCAATATACACCTGCAGGTAAATCAGTAAATACCAACAGCTTTGGTGGCGGAAAAAGTTTCCCAAGCTTAAGGTTATTTCCACTACCTTAAGCTTGAGGAACAACCTATGTTATTAACATGGGCCGACATGTAAGATGTATTTGCACATTATTACAAATATGAACCAACAGATCACTTCAATTCTAGCTCACAATTTCTACAAGTATTAATACTGTTGTTGGTCTTAGAAAAATCGTCATTCCAAGATAGAGAGTGACTGACATAATGGTTCAACCTGAGAAAATGAGTTACGTGATGAAATGAATGGAACTCAACATGCATTTTCTTTAATGATATATCTCTCTTCCCGCCGCTGATATGTATCTGTCAATGCCAAGCCATTCTTCACTTTTTAAGATCTAATGGACTATCATTTGACTATCTATTCGATCATCACATCTCATTTCAACAAAATGATTAGACAGAGCTAGATTAACTTATTTTTTCATTGCTGGATACTGACGAGGGCATCGATGAACCTTGTCGGCTTGAATAGAGAATAGAAACACTGAAATGCTATTATGCAAAAGGAGAAAGTGCAACAACCACTACAAAAATTTAGGAGTTAGGAAAAGTTGATCAAAAATACATTTAGTGTCACAAGCATACAAAATATCATACTAGAGTTTACTATTGCTGGAAGCGCAGCTGACATACGGAGATCTTGTCGTCCGGAGATCTTTAGACGATGAAGACTTAGTGAAGACTTAATAACAAAGACTCTGGGGCACCCGACATCGGATGTTGTTTCACAATATCGGTATATAACAGAATTAACTGTTTTGTTTATCTGCTTCGGTTTGCGAGAAGCGTAATTAATACGAAATCGCCGGCGCATCGAGGAACCTATTAAGTGGGCAAAAAGGAATTCCTAATACCTTACCGAGATAGGAAAAAGTCGTGCGTCGCTTGTGGATTAATATAAGTTACAACAAAGTGCTTCGATTGCCAAAATTCCTTCAGATTCCAAGAATTCAGATCATTGCTCACAACTTTTCTCCATAATGTTGGCCCTTCCGATCATTATTAAAAAAGTGGCAGGCGTACGAAAAATAGTTCACTTGATGTTTTCACATCCTCTCCTCGGCATTGCTCACTGTATAGTACATACGCTGAATCGATGCCAGACATCGATGTGTGTTTTGGTGTGTGCGAAGTGATATCACAGCACGCACGCCTCTTTCACTGGCTCTGGTGCCCTCTGATGCCAGCTTATTGTTTACCATTTCCAATACCAAGCGATACACGATTTATCCAGAAGGAGCAAGTGGTCTAATTCCGTGATGTGCCATTTCGATATTAAGGCTGCATATAACTCTTTCTTTCTAGGGCACCGAAGCGCGCGCAGATGAATCTAATTCTGTGGTATCAATATCAATATCATTTATCAATAGCATGAGTGGTTATTCACATTAGGTGCGTTCTTGTACCTTCATGCCAGGTGGTGTTTAGCCTCACTTTTCACCATAAAAAGATTTTCCTTATCAACATTCGCAATTAGCTGATTCATCATAGGCACGAGACATTGGCTTGCTCGATCATTTGACATAAATCCCTGTGATAATTGAGTATGTATGATTTCAAAGCTGAAGAGCATCAAATGACCACAAAGACCAAATGCAGTAGCAGAACTTGCAAATGGCAGCAACCATATCAACAATGTCAATGTATCAACCATATTGACATTGATACATTGATAGTGCTTTTTCCTGCATCTACAATTCTACTTATTTCGATGCGGGTAAAATGCTTGGAAATTGCACAAAGTTCTATCGCCTTAAATGACCGTCAGTAAGAGTGAAAGGTTAAGTAGATTGAGGTTTTTTCCTTTTTAGAATCATACAAATGAGGCATGCAAGGGGTTTCCACATATCTCAAAGTCACTAACTTTCAATCAGAAAAGTGCATTTTATAAGTAACTAAAAGTTTTGATCATTATCGCATCTGTTTTCGCTTCCCACGTAATAGGCCTACATATGACAGAAAATGAAATCTTCTATATTCACATTGAGATCCTTTTATTTGTATCAGGCGAAAAATATGAAAGATTACCACTTCCTTGCAAAAATCAAATCGGAAGTAGATTGACCAATTAAATCAGTAATTTTTAGGATGCGCAATAATGAAAATTCATAATGTTGATAAGTTCAGTGATGATAGCTTCTACATATTTTTGAATTAGCGAACAAAGTACAATTAATCAACTTACTTCCGCGGGTCAATAGATTGACATTTTACAAAACAATGTAAGGATAGCGACAATGCGAAAAAGAAGACAAAGATGATCGCTTCAAATGTTTAAGCTAATTGTTTCCTCGGGCTATCATTGAATATTGTTTTTTACGCACTACTGACTCAGGATGCAACTATTTACACGTCTTGAAATTTACGGATTGCAGAAATACAGTATACATTAATATACAGTATTGATACGTAGCATGAAGAAATTGCATGAAAATGATTCACCATACAAATAATCCGTAGGCTTTATTATTGTTAAACTGCTGAAAAGCGTCAGCACAGTCTCGTTAGGATAAATACTCATTAATTTTTTCATCATAAATGCCAAAGTTTTTACTTGAAAATGTCTTGACTAAAAAGCATATTTTGTTGATAGGGAAGAGTCATTCGTTTTGCAAAAGAGACCCAAATCCGCTCTCACAGAACCAATCAATGAAAACACATTGATAGACTTCAACATAAATTTTAGCCGTTTCGCACATCAACACAGATGGAAAGAGGTATTGCGTGAAAGAAACACAGAGGACGACGCATCCTGTCCACAAAAGTATCCATGGTATTCATATTTCTCAATACCACCACCCAATGATGAAGTGGAAAACCAATTAAGAAGACTGTACTACGGACTAAAGAAAATTGTGACAACTGTCAAGTATAAACCAAAATTTTCAAACATGACACAGAAAGAAAGAGAGACACTACAAAACTTGAAAAGCAAAGATTTGATATTTCTTCCCTCAGGCAAAGGCGCTGAACTTTGTGTCATTTCCAAGGACGTCTACAATCAATTGGGAAATGAGCACTTGGCGGATGTTTCAACTTACAGATGTAGGCATATACCACATATAACAGCAACTACGATAGAGAACAAAATCAATAGTGTGTGGAAAAATATCGCCAAAGTGAACCGATTTCCAGAATTTGTGACGAGAAGCTACGTGACGAATAATTCCACTATACCACAATTCTAGCATCTCATAAAACACATAAGCAAGGTCCACAACACAAAATGAGACATTGTTTCAAACATAAACGGTCCAACCTATAAACTATCGTGGCTATTATCAAAACTTTTGACCCCTCTTCCAAAATTCGTTCCAACAAATCTTTCTTCTAGTATGGAGCTGATTGAAGCAATCAAGAATACTAACTCTGATCAACCGTTGAAGCCATGCAGTTATGATATATCACCCATGTATACTTCGATTCCAATGATTCCATCTCAGCAACCATTCAAAAACTACAAAACAACAACATCACCTATGTTAAAGGACTCGCGATCAGCCAAATACAACAACTGTTGGTGGTTATTCTCGAAAATACTTTCTTCGAGTTTCAAGGCAAATTTTATCGTCAAACAACTGGTCTTCCAATGGAAAATTCATTATCTGGAATACTTGCTATCCTATTCATTGACACCATTGAGAGAAAACAACATTATCAACAATGAGTGAAATTTCCGTTGTTTAAACGTTGTCGATGACTACTTCGCCCTGGTAACAAATGAAGAACAAGCCATTCAATTACTCCAAACTTTGAATTCACAACATCCAAACATCAAGTTCGAGATCGAACACACATCCGCTACAAATACTCAGTTTGCTTGATTTTTCTGTAACCATGACCACTTCAAACAACCCAAACACTTCAAACACTTCAAACAACTTCAAAAATATCTCTTGGAGCTGCCGGTCGTATTTTTTGGATTGCTCGTGATTGGATATCTTTGTTGGAAAGCATTTTACATTTGTTTCGTATCCATACGGGGGATTTTAACCATTCAAAGTCCATTTCTATTTATTTCGTTGTGGCGGACGACTTTCGGGGCTTGTATTAATCCTTTTCTTTGCTGTTCTTGAGTCTCCGCATCGTTTTCTTTTCGCATTGGTTCTCTGATGCTTAGATGGAACTCATATGAAAGATTTCTGTTTCTGATCCTGACTTGCCAAAAATTTGCAGCTTTTGGACCGATTTGTTGGATTTCTATATGCATCTGTATCTTTTGAAATTTCCATGCATCTCCGAGAGTAAATGACAGTTCTATTGCTCCATCTGCACATTGTGAATTTAGTTCTCACAGATATCTCTAGAAGTCAATCAGATTTTCGTCTGCAGTTTAAGAAAGCCTAGTATACCAACTATGTCAATGTCAACCATCAAACGTTCAAGTCGTTCTTTGCGTGCTGGATGTCCATGTCCTGTAGAGCAATGCCCGGAGTACGTGGCCTTTTCAATGATGACAAATCATCTGGAAAAGCATGCCCGTGGTCTTCTACCAGAATCAGTGCCCAGTGTCTGGCTTCAGCAACACCGGCGTTATGTTTGTCGGTGTAATCGCATAGTGGCCGAATCTTTTCGCAATCAGCATGACAAGAAATGCACTTACGGCCATGTTACAAGCGACGAGCCAGACAACAACTTATCTGTGAGTCCAGGTAGTGTTCCATTTAGTTTTAGTTTACCATCATTGAATGATGTCATGACACTCAATCGCCCAACATTGAAACATATACCAGTTAACGCCCGGCAAAAGGTGGGAAGAATATTATCTGATGCCATAAAGCATGTTCTCTCTGAAAACACTGTTGACGCGTGGACTCGACTTTTGATGCTTCCAAAATGTGTTCTCCCTTCAGCAAAACGAGCTGGTCGTAAAAATGATCACAAAATTTCGATCAATGATCTTTGTGATAGATGGTCCAACGGAGACTTAGAAGGTCTATGGACTGCAGCGGTTGAGAACAGCAAAGCCTTTCGACCCTCTCAAAAGCATCGAACCAAGTTGGAGGAAGCAGAGGCTAGGCTATCGGCTGCACTTGATCAAGCGGAAGATGGTTACTACAACAAGGCGTGCAGAATTTTATCTTCAGATGGTCTGTGTCCTAACAATAATGAAACATGGACAAAATTGAAATTGAAGCACCCTGAAGCCCCACTTCCTTTAATACTATCCGACAGTCAGGATGAAACAATTCCACTAAATCTCTCTTCATCTTTTGATTTAATGGCTGTTTTGCATTCGTTTCCTAGAGCTACTGCTTGTGGTCCGTCTGGCTTGAGGGTACAGCACCTCATCAACGCATGTGAAGTTATATTTTACCCACAAACCTGAGTGCTTCTCTTCCACACTTGGTAAATCTGTTGATCTCCGGCAAAGCACCACAAGAAATTGCGCCTTTCCTCGCCGGTGGGAGTTTAACGGCTTTGCTTAAAAACAAAACCAACGACTGGGATGTCCGACCAATAGCTGTCGGTGAAGTATATCGCCGTCTCACTGCGAAGTGTCTCTGCTCTAGCATTAAATCTGCAGCTTCTGAATATTTTGATCCTATCCAGCTAGGAGTGGCTTGCCGTTTCGGAACTGAGAAAATCATACATCGGACCAGAGTACTCGTAGAAAGGAACTGGAATGAGGATAACTTCTGTCTTCTTAAAGTGGACATGGCAAATGCGTTTAACAGTGTTTGCCGTCAAACAGTGTTGAATCAGTGTTTAGAACATTTTCCATCAATTTATAAATGGGTGAGTTGGTGTTACGGAAAACAACCTCATCTTTGGCATCAGCTTGGGTGCCTAAACTCAGCACAAGGCGTTCAACAAGGTGACCCGTTGGGTCCTTTCCTTTTTGCTTTGGCTTTACATCCTCTTCTAAAGAAAATAAAATCAACTGTCCAATTAGATCATCATTATTGGTATTTGGACGATGGCATTTTCGCAGGACACAAAGAGGAAGTGTTACAAGCGTACAAATCACTACAGAAGGAGTCACAAAACATCGGACTTATCGTCCAGCCCCACAAGTGTGAGCTATTCCATCAAGGGAGTATTAGTGGCTTTGATGCTGATATCAAACATTTTTCGGTTCCGAACATTGAAATCCTTGGATCACCTATTGGTGAAGCTACGTTTTGTCAAAATTTTGTGCACCTCAAGTGTCAGAAAGCCAGGAAACTTTTGGATAAGTTAACTGAACTACACGATCCCCAAGTGTCAGTTGCTTTGCTACGATCTTGTGCATCCTTCTGTCGGGTAAACCACCTAGCAAGGACTATTCCCCCAGGTATTGCAAAGGAAGCCTTCGATTCTTTTGACATTGATATTCGTAGGACTTTCGAAGAGAGTGTAGCCATAGAGTTGCCTGACTCTGCATGGAACCAAGTTCAGCTTAAGCCAAGTAATGGAGGTTTTGGTCTGCGCTCTACAGTGAAACATTCTCCAGCAGCCTATATTTCATCAGTGTTTCATTCGGTCTCAGATGAATGTATTTCTAATTCAACACCAATTGCAAATTCCATAGACCAATTCAATGCAGTTGTGGAGGAAAAAGACCGAATCAATACAAGTAGTCTATTATTTTCCAGACCCAAACAACAAAAACTGTCGTCTGCCATAGACAGAAAATGCCTCAATTCAATTAAAAGTCAAGCAAATGGTGCGCATATCGTGCGCTTGAATCAGTCAGTTCCGCCGATGCTTCATCCTGGATTACAGCGATACCTTCACCAGGTTTGGGCCTGCGTCTATCACCTAACGAATATCAGATTTTGGCAAAATGGTGGCTAGGCATCTCTCTATTTAAGGGTGACAGCTGCTGTTCTAGATGCCCAGACGTAGCACTGGACCCATTTGGACTACACGCCCTAACATGCAAAAGAAGTCCCGATGTGATTTCAAGACACAATACTGTTAGAGACCAACTTCGCGAGGTATGCCAGTGGGCGAATCTGCGACCGAGCATTGAAAGGGGTGCTGGCTTAGGGGTGACAGATATAAATAGACGACCTGCCGACATCTTGCTTCCAGACTGGAGCCTTGGACGACCAGGAGCGATTGATCTCACGGTGGTACACCCGCTTTCTACAAACAATATTTCCGTAGCGAGTACAACCATGAGATCTTTCCTTGACATCGCTGAATGTCGCAAGCACTCCTCCAACGACTCGAAATGTGCAGAACTCGGGTGGAGATGTCTACCAATGGCGGTGTCTGTTTTCGGAGAATGGGGAAGGAGTCGAAGGATGTATTTTCGCGCATTGGTAGAAAATTATCCATGTTGACTGGATCCCGCTTTTCTGAGGTCAGAGCTGCAATAATTAGAAAGCTTCTGGTGGCCTTGATGCGCTGTAATGCCCGATCTCTTCTGGCACACAAGGAATGCATAATTGGACAGGAAGAGCTTGCCATTGCTGGCAAACCTCTTAGGTTCTGAGCCAGATTTTCTTTTCTCACAGTTTATGTGCCTTTTTTATCTATAGGGGTTGTTTTAACGGAGTTTCGTAGGACAATGATTTGTTAATTTCTAGCTTTTTTAATTCCTTTTTTTGCCTTTTTTTTTACAGCGAATATTTAACTTCTGTTACTCGTACATTAGTGTTCATTGTTTTTCATAATAAAAATTAGATGTTTTTACCCTCAATTTGAATTCTACAGAAAGACAGCTAGAGAGAATATTTTTGTCCATTGTAGATCAAATCTACCAACCATAACAAAATCTCACTTAATCAGAAACGAAAAATAACGAATTGCCGAACGGTGTTCCAGTTTTCAAGTCTACAAAAAACATGAAAATGTATTCGAAAATATCCTCTTCTGCAATGAATACCCCACACAAATGATCAAATATTCTTCAAAGAATAACAGAGAATCTAAGCGGAAAAATGACAATTAATTTATGCATTTTCCATTTCCTTACATATCTGACAAGTTAGATAACCAACTTAAAAACGTCTTTCGACGAGAAAAAGTAAATGTTCGGCTGACAAGAAAAAGTAGAACACTAAGAAATGCACTCAAAACGAACTCACAACAAGATCAACGCTGCAACTTATCGAATTGCCCTGTCCTTGACTCTAAGAAGCAAGGTTGCCGTGGGGATTGAGATTTGAGTCCTCACAAATTTGAGTCCCCCACAGAATCCCCATGATGTCCTTTCAACTTCAGTAGAACTTAAAGCATGATACGATCCGGCAACTGCCTTTGCTATGATTGGATTAGAAGACATTGTTTGTCACTAGAATTTCTTTTAGCCTATATCACCTTGTCAACTCATGTATTTTTTTATAATACCACTGAACTCAGGCGCATGTATTTGTATTGAAATGGCTTTTCAATTTTTGTCAAGCCGTCGAAGAGTGGGTTCCAATTGATGCTATTTGTTCTTAACAAAAAAATCGATTCCGGCTAAATGGTTTCTTCTAGTGCGCTTGCCCAGGTCTCCTATGAATATTCACAGTCAGTCTATCATCCTGGATATAATTTTCTTCATAATTTCCTCATGATGTCTTCATAATTCGAAATTTCGATACAAGCTCATGGATCAATGTGATGAAACTACTTGTATGTTTTGACTATTCGCCTATGTAGGTTCTTCATCAACAAATCAGACTTACTTTAAATAGGGATCTTCATGCAGGATTTTATCTTTTCTACCTAACTTTGGGTACATTTTGTTTTTCTCTCAACTTTCCTTTCTGTTACAAGTGCGGCTGTAAGCTTTGCATCGTATCTGTAGCCGGACGACCTATCTTTGAGCACATCTTGAGTAGCGATCTTCGCCTAATCAGAACACACCGGTGTGTTGTGAGGTCAAGTACAATGAATTATTGCTGATAAGACAAGCGTGGAATACTCCTATCCCTCAGAGACCTGTGGAGGGGGGTTCAGTGGACCGCGAGGCCATATTTTTCTATCTCACTTTTTCTTTCGACGATATATCAACCGCTCATACCCAAGTAAAATCATCATTTTTGACAGTGATTCTGCGAGTGATATTTCATTTCAACTGAATCAGTAAAAGTATGGTAGACAGACCTAGGGTCCACTGGACCCCTTACATATCAGAGGGTGTAGAAATTCCCAACTAAAAATTTGTAACATGATCCCCTTGGTGTACATTTCGTTACACTACTGATCAATCACGTTAATACACCACCGACAGGTCGATACATAATACGACATTGAAAAGAGTTCAAAACGTCATGCGCACCTAAAATCTTGGTCCATTACAGACATCCTCTATTTTGATAACCCTGTGTAGTCTAAATTATGAATATTGAAAGTGGCTCCAGGACACAAAATTTCAAGTTTTCTGTGGAATGACCCAAAGTATAGAACACAGATGTTTTATTTAAAACTCTTATATATCGTGACAAGGTTTAAATATCTGCTAATGATTAATCGAATTTATCACGCAAGCATAATTATATCACACAACCATTGTGAATGAAAATTATTTGATTTACAAGTATATAAGTGCTTTATGGCGTTCTTCCCCTTCAGCCGTCCTTGACACAACAAGGCTGTTACACGTAATTCAAAATCATTGGCAATGTGTTACGGATGTGAAATCAGCACAGATGTTTCACACAAATTAAGTGGTGAGATAGTAAGCTGCTCGATAATTCAGAGGCAGAATATGATGAAATGTCAGTTCTGATTGCTTTTACTGAATTAAAAAATCATGACACTCCCCACAGAATCCCCATAGAAGCACTATGGGAGCTGTGGGAATGGCTTCAGCACCCATACCCACCCCATATCCATGGGTACCAACACGTATGGGTATACCCACAGAATCTCCATACCCACGGCAACCCTGCTAAGAAGTGCAAGAAGAAAAACATTGTTTACCAGATTGGAATTTTAACAATCTCATCGTTTTATTCATCGTTGAATTTGCTTGTTTTAACCCCTTTTCATGGACACCTCCTTTTCACGTTGCCGTCGTGGTTCCTTTTCTTCTTCACAAGAGACAGTGGCAAAACTCTTTGTTTGAGTGTGAATCGGCCTCAAACAGAGACGGATACTTATAATACAGAATCTGTTTGTATTGAAGTTGGTAATGACAATCCAGAGCCTGCCAGTCACAATATCATTTTTCTATCTGATCCTGAGAAGAAGTGGTCGTTTTCTGAGTTGATATGGAAACTCAAGGAAATTCTTCCAAATGACGTTGCTATTGACTTTATTCGTCAAGTTAAAGATGGTTTTCTTCTGAAATCATCACAAATTAAATCAATTTAATCATTGATTCAATCATCTGAAGCATTTCGTTATTGTAAAATCGCGCTTCCTGAAGCCAACCAAAACAGTAGAAGTTACTCTAAGGCTGGAGTTACATAGAACGTCACGTTTCACGTTGACGTGTCACGCTTCACGTTTCATGACTCATCGCTTCACGCTTTGCGACTCACGATTCACATAGGCATCACGTCATTTCCTTTTCACGCCGGTTGTCATTTTATCACTGTTGTGTATGCGAAATGGACGTCTCTCCTGATGAAGCTATTGTCATCTATTTAGGCGAATATATCGAAATCAGAGCAAACCATCACTTACCGTCAGTAGTGGGGAGGCGCTGATCAATTGCCTCCCACACTTGCTTCCGCTGGTCCTTGTTCTTATAATCGGGATGTGAAGGATCCCACAGCAGCTAATTTTCCAGCACTTGGGCACACAACTCTTCCTTGCAAGCGTCCATTTTTTCACGATCAGCAAATACAGATGAAAGCCTGTACTGCTTCAAATTGTCCCCATTATAAAACATCATCCAATCACATTTCAGTCTGTGATGCTGACATACAATCTTTTCTTTTTCACGTCACTTTTAATGGTCGGAATCATTCTTCCTTTCACGCGTGAAACAGGAATGGCAGAGTGAAGACAGTGAAAAGTGACACATGAAACTCTATGTAAACGATTTCTATTCTGGCAATGCATCCATTTTTCCCTTCACGCGTGACCAGTGAAAAATGAAAAGTGAAACGTGAAACGTGACGTTCTATGTAACTCCAGCCTTACAAACCAAGCATGTCATACTTGTGGACTCTTGTAAGTGCTCTGGAAAGCTCCTGCATATCGAGGCTTTACTGAGCT
>CAJQUW010008491.1:0-50851 GCA_907163375.1 Prostheceraeus crozeri | reverse complement strand
ATTCTCATCTAGTCTGAATATCTAATCGAGTTCCTGGACCGGTATATGAATGACCAGGAAGATGTTTTTCTTTCGAATATTTACTCCAAATAAATCCAGGAAAGTTTTCTAATGTTTTTTGTATGTCACCACCGTAGGTAGTAGCCAAACTTTGTTTGTCGTCGTTACCTTCGTAAATTTTACAATTTGAGTTTTTATTTTTGTTTAATAGATAATTCAATAAATCTAAATTAGAAATTTTTAATTTAATTAAATTTTCGGAATTTGTAGAATTCATTTTAAAAGATAAAAAAAATTTAAAAGATAAAATAAATGTTTACCTTATGGACCAAAGGTCCTGAGGTTATTACCGAATCATACTAGGACTTAGATATATTCCAGAACCATCTTTAGTTTCTTTAATTTCAATTAAATCATCAACATTGTGGAGAATATTTTTAAGAACTCGTTTTCCTTCATCAACTAATTTTAATTTACTAATAAAAATTACAACTTTCTCTAACTTTCTATTATGACGTTTTTGTTCTTCTAATGCTGCCTTCTCTGATTTATTTTTATTTACTGCTTGGACAATACCATCTGTCCCACCTGCAACACTTCCTGCAGCTGCTATGCCTCCTATTATTAGAGGAATTAATGGTAGAATCCCGCCATTCTTTTCTTCTTGTAATTGAATATTCTCTATCATTGGTTTACTTATGTAATACTTTTTTTTGTTAATCGTAATAGTTTTAGGGGTATTTTTGTCAACAATATTACGTAATTTTAATTCAACAGTTTTATTATTACTTTTCGCTTGCGACATTTTTAATAAAAAAATTTTAAGTTACTAAAAATTTTAATCTATTCTAGTTATCAAAATTTTAATCTATTCTAGTTATTAAAAAATTTCAAGTTACCAAAAAATTTTAATCTATTCTAGTTATGAAAAAAATTAATTAATCGACGAAGTCTTGGGCTTTAACCGATCGGACCAAAGGTCCTCAGGTTACTAACCTATCCTAGCCATCTTTCCATTAAGAATTTCAATAGAATATTTTACATCTTCTAGCAATAAACCATAAGCCATCAATGAAGTTGTGGAATCTTTCTTTTCAATATTAATTGTTACATCACAACCAGTCTTGATAATATCTTCAGATTGTGCACTTAAATCGAAACAGAAAACAGGATATAAATGTCTCCAATCTCCAGGAGTTAATTGTGGTTCAACTCCAAATTCTATACAAAGATTTCGATAAGAATCATATCCTTCCATAAATTGATTATTGGTATCATCGAATCTTAATGGATCAATTGGATATCGGGTTTGATTTAATGAAACTTGTAAACTTCGAATTGTATTAATATGGAAGAGATTATTGTTCTTATCAAACTTGGAGAATTATTTCTTTGAAAAGTTAGCAATAAATATCTTGGAGTATTCGCAGTTCTAGTAAAATGCCAGTTAAATCTTTGTTCGGAAAAAGTTGCTGAACTAGCAGTACGCTTTAGAAAATTTACTGGAATTGGTTTGTTAGTATTTAATCTTTTTGCAATAGCTGTTTCAACCTCTAAACTAGGAGTAATATGCTTAATCCACCATTCAAGTCTATCAATTTTTAAATATGCTTTTTTTCCAGTCTTACCAAAAACGATTAATTCATTATTTGCTGTACGATGAATTATTAATTTAAATTTTAATTGATATGATATTTTATCATAATCTAAATATCCGAATAATGGAGACAATGACCAATTTACTGTCTGTTTACTTTTCTTGTTAAATTCACGTCTTTCTTTATATGCATCCTTATTTGTTTTATTTAAATGTTTTGCAATATTTTCTACATCTTTCGCAATTCCTGCTGCATCTGTTCCAGCGTGAGTTAAATCATCAACAATTATACCATCATTAGTATCAGGAAACCAACCTTCGATTTCATACTTTTTATTATTTTCACCAATTATTACAAATCTAAGCATTGTATCAATTACACCTGGAGAATCACTTATTGTTTCTATATTTTGAGTTGCAACATCTAAACGCATTTGTGTAAATAATCTTGGAAAAAAATAATTCTCTAATGCAATATTATCGGTATCTGGTAATGGTGTTGTAAAATTGGTATCACTATATAAAGAATATTCACAGTGTAAAAAGGAATCAGGTAGATATTATATAACTCTGCTGATTATCAATTTGAAAATTAAATCACCTCCAGTATTTACTCTACTGGAAGATCCGGGATTCATAGCAATTCTTATATAGTCATTCTTTTTTTGATTATAACTAACACCTGGTGGTTTATCTAATTCAAATTTATTTTCGATAAGCGAAGACATTTTTATAAAAAATAATTTGACTTTTTGTTTTTCTCACACACAGAAAAAATTCTGCTAAAATAATTCTGCTAAAATAATTTTACTAAAATAATTTTACTAAAAAAATTTTGCTAAGAAAATTTTGCTAAAAAAATTTTACTAAAAAACATAATTTTAGAATTTTGCTAGACCAGCTCCGCTACAGCTTTGCTGGTTAACCGAAGGTTGCTATTAATACCATTACCTCTAATTTCTTCAATTGAACGAACCGTAGGTTCAATTGAACGTTTTATGGCTACGCCTGATTTCTTCTTATGTTTGCTATCAACGGAGCTGCGCTCCTCAAGGTTTCACCCCCCACAGCTATGTTAGCAATTTTATTTTTTGTTTCCTCTGAAAGTTTTTTTTAAATTTTTCAGTTCTTCGGAATCATTCCTAAGTTTACGAATAGCTTCTAGTTGTTTTAATTCGTTTTGAGACTTGACAGCATTTGATATTGCACTAGCTGTACTACCTATAGCAGCTGCTCCTTTTGCAGCAGATGTAATCAAATCTTTATTATTTTTAATTAAGTTAACGATACTTCCAATACCAGAGAAGATCCCAGCTCCTTCCGTGTGAACTGTTTCTCTATTATCATAATGATAAACAGGATTCATACGTGGTTCATGAGCAATTCTTTGATTTGAAGCAAAATGTTTAAGATTGTGTTTATAAATTATAGGCATTTTTTAGGATTAAATTTGACTTTTGGGAAAAAATATTTACGTTAATATTTACGCTAAGATTTGCGTTTGTGAATGGACAACAACTTCGAGATAACTTTATTAATTGACTGTTGCACTTTATCTATTGCGTCAAGCAGCGTGTGATGTACTTTAATTTCTTTTCTATTAACTTGCATTTTCTGCTGATTAATCTTCAAACGCCGTTTTAAGAGCATTTAACTTAATTTTAAGAACATCTAATTGTCTTTTAACAGCATCTAACTGTTCTTTATTTTCTTTAGAGCATTCTTGTAAATTTTTCTTTAATTCATTTTCTAAATTGATTTTAAGAGTTTTCATTTTATCAACTCTTTGATTAAGTGAGTTTACTTCATTTATTATTCTATTCATCTTTTTCATTTGTTGAGTAATTTTAGAACTCAATTCATCAACAGTTTTTTGGAATGTAGTTTGTAACTGCTTTAAATTTTTTTTAATTCTTTCAGGTAGTTTTTCTATTTCATCTTCTAAATTGTTCTTTTAAACATTTTTATCTGATGTTTATTTTTAATGACTGCAGATTTTAAATTTATAGAAAGTAATATTAAAATTTTTGATTGTTCAGAAATCTTTTTAAAAAGTTTTGCTATATCTGCTTCTAGCTCTCTATCCTTTTTATCAAGTTTTAATAGTTTTTCGTTTAATTATTTGTCATTAAGTTTTAGCAACTTTAATTCATTCATCAGTGGAACCAAAACATCGTTTATATATTTTTCTTTTAAATCATTGATTTGTGTATCAACATATTGTTTATTTGTCAACTCTGTATTTTGTTGCGGAAGAATAGAAAGATGCAATGGACCAGATAAAACGTCTCCAGTTTTCATGATATAATTTTCTATTTCTATTTCTAATTCACGATTATTCGGGATATATGCACCTCCACCAACATTTGGTAACATCATTTTTTAACAATAAAAAAATAAAATTTTTTCTAATAAAAATAAAAAAAATGGAAAAACCAAATTTAAAAAAATTATATTCGCCCGCATCATCCTGTTCTTCTTATTCGACGAGATCAACGGGATTTGAAAATAAATGTTTTGATAATAATAATAATACTATTACAAATCCATGTATAGATGTTAATATTTTATTTGAATTACAAGCCGAAATATTTAGAGAACAGACTAAAGGTTTACCTTCTATAGAAACTAATTATTGTTTATTTCCGGGGGACCCATTTATTAAATTTATGGATATTGTTAGTAAATATAATGATGTAGCTTATGTGGAATTAAATAAAGAAAATATGGTTATAATAGGTCATAATAATGTTTATGGATTTATTAGAGCAGTGTTACCAATTAGTAATACTGATTGGATAGAAACTAAAATTATTAATTATATCAATATTAAAGAATAAGTTAAAAAATTAAAATCTTTTTCGAAAGAAAAAATTAGATTATTTGTTGACGATCAAAATCAATATAACATTCACATAGAGAGTAAAAAACATAATGAAGAATTATTATGCCAAGTTTATTATAGAGATACAATTTATAAACAAGAAACATTAGAAATGCCGCAAAGATATGATGATGATACTTATATAGGATTATATTCAAACTTAAATATTAATTTGTTAAAATCTTATATAAATGGTTTAGCTCAACAAGAGAAAATTTATATGTGGACTACACCTTATACTATTAACAATGACCATAATCATAATCATAATAAACGAACTGAAGGTTCTAGGGCTTTGCCCGATCTTAAAGAATCTTATGATAATAATGATGATTCTGCAACATCTGAAAAAGGTGTAAATGGTAAAAAAGATGATAAAAATTTAAGTGAAGAAAAATTTATATCTCATACTGATGTACATGATATTAATACTACATATAATCAAAATTTATCTAAATTTCATTTTCTTACAATTGAAAATAATAATGATGGTATAGTTGAAGATACTGTTAGACAACTATGTGTCGGGTCTACAAAATTTAAATTAGGATTTACATCTAATCAATTTAAAATTTTATCATCTTTAATAAAAACTAAAAGTGATTCAGATTATGGTGGTGTTATTAAATTTTCCAAAAGAGATCAAAGACCAGTATTTTTCTCTATTATATTATTATCAGATAAAAGATGTAATTTAGAATTAGATATTCCAATAAGAGAATGGTATCCTATCAGGGAATGGCATCCTATACCAAAAAGTGTAATTTATGATGTTGAAGAAACAATTTATGATGATGATGAAGAATCAATTGATGATGATGATGAAGAATCAATAGTTAGTGAAAATAAATTTAAATTATCTTTTGATAAAACATTATATGATGAAACTTAATATGATAAAACTTAATATGATAAAACTTAATGTGATAAAGAAAATAAAATAACTTAAGAATGTGAAATATATAATAATATATGATAACTCTCAAGTCCTTGATATTAGAATGTTTATATCTGAAATTAAAACACAAATTTTTCTTTAAAAAATAAAAAATGGGAAATACCAAGTTTTATTGTGTCTTATGTAAAAAAAGTTGCAAACAAAAAGAAGTTATCAATCTCATTTAAATAGTAAATTGCATTTACAAAATGTAGATCGAGTTGATGAAGGAAATATATTAAAATTAAATAATTATATAAACTATCTAGAAACATTGCCTACTGATATAAAAGTTAAAAAAATGTTTGATGATTATTCACATTCGGAATATAAAAAAGTTTTTAATAGTGAAGATGAGACCCTACCAGATGGAAGATATTTATTTAGCGATACTGATGAATTTAACGAAATAGATGAATTTGATGAAGCGGTAACAGATGTAAAATATTTATTTAATGAATCTGTTGAACATAATGAAACCGATGAAACTTTTTATAATGTATTAACAAACTTTTATAATATATTTAAGAAATCTTTCAGATGTTATATGAATGTAGAAGTACTTTATACAAAAAATGGACCTGATGGAATTCCTGAAGAAATAATACAAGGACATTTTACAAATTCACAAGAAATTCATAATGTAAATGATATACAACCCATATTTGAATCGATGATACTTAAATTAGAAAATTGTATAATTGAAGCCCAGTTACGTGAATCTGGTTGGAGATTTGTTAAAATACTATCTAAGAAAATAGTAATTGATAAATATAAAAATAATACTGGTGGTAGTTATGTTCCTTTACCTTTCAGTTCACCACAAATAATCAACATAAAAAATGAAGATGATTATTGTTTTCTGTGGAGTATTATAGCACATTTACATCCAGCAGAATATCATAAAGAAAGACTAAGTCATTATAATAAAGAAGAATACATAAATGAATTTGATCTTTCTGATGGCTTAGATGAATTTCCATATGATTATAATAGGTTAAAAAAGTTTCATAAAAAGAATAAAAATTTAATAGAAGTAAATGTTTTTGAATTAAATGTGAATTATGTTTCTATTGGTAAAATTACTCCACTTTACTCAGATTCAAAAAAATTTTATTTGAATAATAAAAATTTATGTCAATCAGAAATAGTATATAATGATAGGGGAAATTACATGCATCATAATATTTTTTACCAAGGAAATATAATATGTACTGAAAAATTTCAAACTGTTAAAACACTATCACCAATAATGATTAATCATAATAATTATAAAGGACGTAATTATAATTATGATTATGATTCCGATTATTTATCTTTATCTTTAGAATATCAACAAAAATTACAAAATTTAAATGAAAATTTTACAAAAATGTAAAACAGATTATCAACAACAAACAAAAATATTAGTACAAGAATATGGCCATAAATATCAAAATAAGATAGAAACGATTAAAAAATTAAATGAAGACAATAAAGAATTAAATAATGAAGAAAATGAAACCAATCAAAAAATAAATGAATCTTTAAAAAAATGTCTACAACAATATAAAGAACAATATGATAAAGAATATAGTTATCAGTTACAAATATTAAATCAAAATTTTCATCGAAATACATTTAATCTTGCAAAAGAAATTGATGAAACACATGAAATATATAAAGATAAATTTGAAAAACTAGAACAGTCAAAACAACCAGCACAAGCGAATATATTATATTATCAGGGTCATTTTATATTGTGTAAAGATGTTTCTATATTCACAAAAACTTCAGATAATGCCAATTTTCCTTGTCTCCAATGTATGACAAGTTTTAGAACTAAAGAAGAAATGAATAGACATTTGGAGAATTGCCAACAAAATGAAGCAGTCAGAAACACATTTCCTAAAGATGATTATTTAGAATATAATAAATGGTATTTTAAAAATAAAGTACCCTTTACTATTTATTGTGATTTTGAAGCATATAATGTTAATATGACACAAAATCGAACGGAAAGTTCCAGGGCTTCGCCCGATTGTGATAATTGTACGGGCCAAGCCCTAGAACCTTCGGTTTTTAATTCTGAAAAAAGTGCAGCTGAACAAAGTAAAGAAAAATATTTATTTGAACAAAAACCATTATGTTGGGGAATGTACATTCATTCAAATTATCCTGAATTATTTAAATCAGAATATTTTCAATACTATGGTGAAGATAGTTCAGAAATGTTTACAAAGAAAGTAGAAGAATTACAAGGACGTTTTTCACAATTGCTTGAAACAAATATACCAATGATGCCATTAACAGAAAAAGAAAAATTAAATTTTATTAATGAAACAAAATGTTATTACTTTGGAAAAGAATTTACAAAAAATTATAAAAATGGCAAAGGTAGATATCTTGATAAGGTAAAAGATCATGATCATCTAAATGGATTATATAGAGGTGCAGCACATAATTCTTGTAATCTTAGTGCTAATAAATTTAAATATAACTTTGTTCCTCTATATTTCTATAATGGTTCTAAATATGATTTCCATCTAGTAATGAAAGATTTATTTTCATCTGAAAAATTACAACAACAACAAATAAATGTACTATGTAAAACAGAAGAAGAATATTTTTCAATGCAATTAGGTTGTATTAGAATTTTAGATGCATTTAGATTTTTTACTCCTTATTCATTAGATGTTATGGGAAAAACTTTGAAATCTGAACAATGTAAAATATTAAATAAATATAATTTAAAACCTTTAAAAGAAATATTTCCGTATGAGTATATAGCCTGCGGCTCACAGTCGAAGACTGATATAACTGGAGATAAAACCTGCGGTTCACAGTCGAAGACTGATTTTAATTCTGTGAATAAAATTATGGAAGAAAAACAACTTCCTCCAATAAATAAATTTAAATCAACATTAAAACAATCACAATTATCTGACGAAGACTATGCAGAAGCTGAAAAAAATTGGAGAGAGTTAAATTGTAAAACAATGTATGATTATACAATGAAATATCTACAGATAGATGTATTAATACTAGCTGATCTTTTCGAAAACTTTCGTGATATGTGTTTAGAATATTACGGAATAGATCCATGTTATTGTTATTCTACACCAGGTTTAACATGGCTAGCAGGATTAAAACATACAAATGTTAAACTTAAACATTATAAAGAAAATACATATGATAAATTATTATTTTTTGAATCTGGAATTAGAGGTGGAGTTTCATCAGTTTTAGGTAATCGTTATGTACAGTGTTACAATAAAAAAGTAAATCCTGATGATTATGGAATAATGAAACCTTTATCTCCAGAAGAAAGCGATCAGTTTATAAAATTGTTTAATCAAAATATAGAAGGACTTATATCAAATGAAGATAGTCAAGCAGCAGTTGATGAAATCATGAGAGAAAACTATTTGTTATATTATGATTTTAATAGCTTATATTCTTCTTGCATGATACAAGAATTACCAACAGGTGAGATGGAATGGTGTAATATTCGCACGACATCAGAGATGACTACTAGGGCTTCGCCCGTTCTAGATTATCAAAAAACATATGATGGAAATTATAATCATGGTTATATATATGAAGTTGATTTAGTATATCCTGATGAAATAAAAGATAAAACAAAATATTTTCCTTTCTGTCCCGAAAACAAAATTCCTAATATAGAAGATTTTTCAGATTATCAAAAATCTTTAATTCCTAAAAAATACAGACCAACAAAAAAATTTATGTTAACAAAAAATAATAAAGGAAATTATGTTGTTGAAGGAAGAATGCTAGATTGGTATTTAGATCATGGAATGATTCTCACCAAAATACATCGAAAACTATTTTATCAAAAATCTAGGTGGTTAAAAAATTATATAGAGTTCAATATTGAAAAACGTAAAATAGCTAAAAGAAATAAAGATGATTTTGGAAACGTGTTCTTCAAATTAATGAATAATGCATTCTATGGGAAGACTTTAGAAAATGTGCGTAATAGACAAAATATTGAAATAGTTTATGATAAAGATAGGTTTCAAAATTTAACAAGGAAACCTACATATAAAAGAACTACTAGATTTAGTGATGAACTATGTGCTGTACATTTACGTCGAATTAGCGTAAAACATGATAAGTTTAATTTTATAGGATTCACTATATTAGAATTAGCTAAACTATTTATGTATAGATTTATATATGATTATTTAGCACCTGCTTATGGCAAAAACTATAAATTACACTTTACAGATACCGATTCTGTTTTCTTAGAATTAACAATACCGTATAATTCTTCACTTGATGAAGAAATTAATAAAATAAAAGATATCATTCATCCTTCTGATTTATGTAAAGTAAAAGATGAATTAGAAGGAAATGAAGATTTCATAACAGAAGCTATATTTTTAAAATCTCAATGTTACTGTTATGATACAACTAATAATATTAAAACACATAAAACATTAAAAGGAATTTCAAAGGCATCAGTGGCTAATCAAATAACATTTCAAGATTATAAAAATGTATTATTTAATAATGAAATAAAAACAGCATGTAATTATAGACTTAATTCAAAGAAACATAAAATGTATTTAAAAGAAGAACATAAATTAGCATTAGATCCATTTGATGATAAAAGAAAAATTTTACCTGATGGAATAACTACTGAACCTTTTTAATTTTCTAATTTCTAAGATAGACAAATTTGATATATACATAAAAAAATATTATAACACTATATTTGTATATTTTTATCACTCCGCGAAAATATTTTCTATAACTCTTTCATGAATTTTTTTATCAATATTAATTGTGATAAATCCATAATCTTTTGACCAAGCATTGTTAGACGATTGTTTAAATTCATCTTTATTTCTTACGCATAAATCTCTTAACAAATCACTTAAGTTTCTTGCATTTATTTCAAATAGTATAAATATATTTGCATTCTTTCTAATAACACTTCTGTCTAATGAATACATACTTTGTGTTAAATAAAAAACACTACAGTTATTATGTCTACCTCTTGTGAAATAATTTCTCTGAACTGACTGATTTCTATCATTAACACAATCATCAAAAATTACACAATGTTTCATTGTTTTATCTAGTTTACTAGGATCTTGCATATTACCACTATCATCTATTAATTGTATCTTTATATGCTTATTTTTATTAGATTCTACTAACTGATTATTTTTGCTGCTTCTTCACACCACGAACTTATTTCTTCTTCATCTTCAGATTTTCATATTCTTTGAATAATGAAGCAATTGCTGTTTTTTTAAGATTATTTTCAAATCCATATTTTAAAAATTGATAGACGGGTTGTTCTGCCGTTGTTGTATAAATTATAAGATTGTTATAATCCAAAAAAATTTGGAGTCGTTAAAATTTTAAATAATAGATACGTTTTTCCACATCCTGATCTTCCACAAATAACTGACAAAACTTTATTAGATAAATTTGGATGATGATTAAATTTAAGTTTTTTTTTATTTAATGGGGGTACTTCACTCATTTTTTGATAAAAAAATTTATTTTTATTTTATTTTTATTTTTAAAGAAGAAGAAGAAAATTAAACTTCTCTAGCTTCGCGTAGGAGTTTATACCTCTCATACGGGAGTTTATACCTCCCGAACCAAAAGATCTATCATAATCTCTTCACCTCCAAAATTTATTTCTTGTCCTTTTTCATCAGAGATTCTAATGCCAATGTTGTTAATAGTTTTTCTTGTAATAGGGAAATATATTAATGTTTGTGGAATTACATTTAATCTATAACCAATGGGTACAGTAAAAGCTGGAAAACTGAATATTAAATTTGATAATTTACCATTTATATATCCTCCTTCAATAATGTCACAATGTACAACAATTGAATTTATTTCAGTTATTTTTGGAATCTTCTCACCTAAATGATAACCTTGACTATAGGTTTGTTTATTAAATCCTAATAGCTTTGACAATGATCTATCATGATTAAAATCAACTTGATGATTTTCGTCTTAAGTAAGAGAAAATTTATTAACTGCCGGTTCAACTGCAAAATGTAATTGTTTCTTATCTTTAAATGGTATACCTAAATGTCTCTTAATTTCATTTGATATTGATTCAACTTCGTAAGAACCAGGAAGAAAAGTTAATATTTTCCATGTTTTGCCTTTATCAGTAGAATATCTAAATTGGTCATTCACATCTTTTATAACATTTTGAATAGTGTTAAATGTAGAGAAACTAGTCAATGCAATTTGATAATTTTTATTTTGTTCAAATGTAGAATGGGTTCTAAATTACAAGTGTGTGATGAAGTAGTTGTTATAATTTTTAACGTCGTACTAAATTTTGATGAACCCAAAATCTCTGTCAAATTTTCTAAATGATTATTAATTTTGTCTAAATCTGCTGAACACATTTTTTAGTTAAAATTTTGAATAAATATTTTTTTATGAAATATTTTTTTATAAAAAATTAGAAACAACATATTTCAGCTACACTTTTATAATCCTCTTCATTTAGAATCTTCTTTTCTAACAGTCTTTTCAATATAGCATGAATTTCATTGAAACTAGAATTATGTCCTTCTTTTATTGCAGATATTAAAATATTTAATCTATTTAGTAATTCTTGTGGATCATCTGGTAAGAATATGGTTGTTTCTGTTTTCTGTTTTTCAGATAAACCTTTCCCTACTTTAACTCCCGTTGATAATAAATTTTCTAATTGTTTATAACGTCTAAGAGATTTTACTGCACCAACTCTATCTAACATAGCTTTATATTTTATGAGATCTTCTACAGCATAATTATTTAAATCTGCTCCTCTTAAAAGATTAACAAAATTTCTATCTAAATTAAAAGGAGATTTATCTGGTGAAAAAATTATACCTAGAAAAGGTTGTGGAAATATTTCTTTTTGTCCGAGATAAAATCTAGGTATTGTTTTTCCATCTATAAATGAAATAGAATGTTCAAATTGCATAGATTTTGGTAATTTCTTATTAATGTTTGATTCTAGTAATCCATAGTCATCTAATATAGTTTTGTGCTCTGGATCTGTTATATCAATTTGTTTATCATTATTTGTACTTTCTTTTTCAAGAGTTTTAAATGGTTTCATAGTTTTCTCAAAATCAGTTTTTACTTGCTCGGTTTGCTGCATTTTTTCAAACATATCAGATTGAATGCCAGCTTTTATCATTCTATGTTGAAGATGATTTTCTTTCATAATATTTCTTTGTTTTATTAACTCTTCTAATTGTTTTATTCTTTTAAAATTATCAGCTCTAATTTTATCCATTTTTAAAATATAATATTTGAATTTTGTGGTAACATTGGAATACAACAAAAACATTTTACTGAACAAATTATTTTTTTATTGCTTTGTTGTTTGTCATCTTTTCGTTTAAAGTTTTCTCGTTTTAAGTTTTGTTTAATAAAGTTTTGTTTAATAAAGTTTTGCTTAAATTTTCGCTTAAAGTTTTTAGCTCTTCTAAAAAAATTTTGTCATTTTCTTCATTAGAAATTTTGCCATCACTAGAAATTTTGCCATCCTGTCTATTCTTATTATCAACTTTTTCGGACTGTAATTGAAAGGTTTGATTTACTTCATTAGCTATTTGATCAAATTTTTCAATCTCATCTAACGTAATAACATTATCATCACATACTCTTTGAAAGTAGTAATGTAGTTTATCATAGACTTCTTTAATATGTAAATGCTTAGTTTTTAATGATTTTCGTTTCTTAGTTATTAAAGATTTATCTAACATTGTAACAAGTGAAGTTGCAAAAACACCCGTACCTGTTAAAGCTGTAGCAACTACTGGAATTACTAAAACACCTGAAGATATAACAATTGTTAAAGCACCTAAACTTATTGTTAAGAATATGCCAATTCCTTGCGTTACATTCTTAACTTTACTCCATCTCTTTCTTAATTTTTTATAATGCTCTAATCTTAATAATAATTGAGATTCCTTATCTTTCATATACCTAACTCTATCTTTGTGTTTTTCTTTATTCATTTTTTCAATGTTAATCTTTTCAATGTCCATTAAAGTAGAACTACGTTCATATGATAACGAAGGATATATTCTTGCGGTTTCTTCCACTTTTGTTTCTTCCATTTTTAAAGAAATATTTTTAGTCACATGATATATTTTGAAAACCTGAAAGATGGATAAAATTCATGAATTTAAAATTCTCAACTTTTATGATTTTCGGTGTCCTGGAACGGTCATGATTTAAGCAATGAAAAATGTCATAATCACAAATTTGAGATTCTCAACTTTTATGATTTTACAGTGTCCTGGAACGGTCATGATTTAAGCGAGAAAATTGTAATTCTCAAATTTGAGATTTTGAAAAATTTGAAAATTGGGTATTTTTAAAAACGCCCAAATTTATGAATTTAGGTCTTCATAACCTGAAAAATGACCAAAATTCATGAATTTATGTCGTTTTTAAAAATGCCATTTTTTGAAAAAATGGTACTTTTTGAATGGACTAAATTCATTTATTTAGGTCTTAAAAACCTGAAAAAGGGTCTAAATTCATGAATTTATGTCGTTTTTAAAGATACTATTTTTTTGAATTTTATGGTGTCCTGGAACGGTCTAAATTCATGAATTTAGGTCTTAAAAACCTGAAATAACGACATAAATTGATAAATTTAGTCGTTTTTAAAGATACTATTTTTTGAATTTTATGGTGTCCTGGAACGGTCTTTTACCCATTACTCTTCCTTGGTTTGTAACTATCTTATGCAAGTCCCACATACTGTTGTTGGATAGAAAGCTTCGACTCCAGTGAAGCTTGACTGCATAGATCATTTTCTGGACTTTTTCTCTGTAGTGATAATACAGAGCCCAATCTTTGTTTCTATAAGCCTTGTAGCGCTTGTTCACATTGACTTTGATGACATTAGTTATCCACGGTTTTTCAGTGTTCTTCCTGATGACGAGATCAGTCAGCAGCGTGTTGATAGCAATGTTGAAGATGTTAAAACAATTCACATGAATCATTCAAGTCAAGATATTGGAGCAAAGGAGGAAAGATATGCGCGAGCACGGATTGAATGCGATTCGCGAAAGTCAATCACTTTAATTGGAGTCGAGTGAAAGCAAATATTGTGCTTTGCTTTCAGTAATATCACGTTATGGTCGCTCATGCCAAATGGTGGATAGCATACAGGTGTTTTGTATGGTTCGTAAATTCATCGGGAATGAGTATGAGGTCCAAGATATTGTCCATTCTAGTTGGATTCAACACAACATTCTCAACTCCAAAGGCAGTTTCGAAGTAAGATTGATCCACATGATTGAAATCACCGACAATGAAAACAGAAGATCGAGGTAATCGATTAAGAAAATCGTCCACAATAGAAATGAAATGGTGGCATAGAAGGCGTTGCTTTTCGGCATTAAGGCTTGCACCATGCGGAAAATACACCACACAAAGGATATAAAGAAAATGTTGGTAGGATACTCGGAGAATCAGCAGTTCCATATCTTCGAACACGGAGTCACGATGAAGGATGTTGGCTGAGAGGAAAGATCGGACCCAACAAATAATACCTCCTCCTTTTCTCCCTGATCTACGGTCGGCGCGATGGATGGAATAATTGGGTAAGTTTATCGTACTGTCACAGACAGAGTCATCACACCAGGATTCATGATCATGATCATTAGGTGGCTGCCGGTTGTGTGTGCGAGCTCGTGTTCTTGTCATTGGTAAAGTGTTGGTTCTTTGCTTCTAAGTGGTCAATTTTGGAGATTTTTGCATCGTTGGACTTCGCGTCGCCTCGGTTATCGTTCTGTGCTCATCGCGTGCCTATTCTCCCACGGAATATTCTGCTATTCGTCGATTTCCTTTCGTCATGATCTCTGTCAGTGATCGGTGTTTACTTCTGCTTCTGGCTGTCGTTGCATGACTCTGGTGTGACTGTGGTCATCTTGCGTCATCAATCGGGCATTCCTTGCACGCAGATTTTCTATTTTAAGATCGAGATTGCTTTCTGACGTTCATACTGTTGCTCTGGTGCCGTGGTGTGTCGGCTAAGGTGTTGGACACTAACTGACGGTGGTCTAGGTTCGAATCTGGTTGCGAATTTTTTTTTTTGGTAAAGAGCTGTTCTTCTTTTACCGATATGACAAGACGGAAGAGGACTTGTTCTGGGAATGACGATGCCATCAAATTTGCCTCTCTGAAAGATATGGAGGGATATTTTGAATCAATCAAGCAAGAAATAATGTCGTCAATGAAAACTAATTTTCAACAACTTAACACTCAGATTGAATTACTATGGAGCATAAGATAGAAAGTGTATATGGTGCGAATCAAAAGCAGGAGAATGAAATTAATGGCTTGAAGGCATCAATATCCCAATTGGTTTCTCTATCGGATGATCTGATCTCGGAGGTGGAGGAAAGGGAAGCTCGAAGAAATAACATTATCTTCTTTGGTTTACCTGAGGATAGCGGAACAGTTGGAGAAAGACTTGAGCACGACAAAAAGATGGTGAATGAACTACTGAATGTTCTTGATTTCTATGATGTTGAATTGAGTGATTTTCACAGATTTGGTAGATCTTCCGATGGCAAACCGAAAGCTTTGAAAGTTACCATCCATGATCGTGTCGTGAAGAAAGCTATCTTGAGAAAATCTAGGGTATTGAAGAATCACACTAAATTCAATGGTGTTTATCTAAGTAATGACAGAACAAAGTGTCAACAGAAGGAATGGTTCCTACTTAGGAAAGAGCAAAAGGACAGAGCGACTCTTGGTGAAGATGTTGTGATTCATAAGGGAAAAGTTGTTCCAAGGGATTCGTTGAAGTATTTTCGAGATTGATTTTACCATCACTGATATATCCATCTGTTTTCCTGGCGAATGTTTGATCTTTGAGTAATGAAATGGACGAACTTTGTGCCTTGGTATCCAATTTTCAAACAGACTGTATTGCTATCACTGAAACATGGCTCACTCATGAGATTCCGGATGATTCTTTTCTGATAAACAACTTTTTATTGTTCAGAAATGATCGAGTAAATCGCCTAGGTGGTGGAGTTTGTCTGTGGCTTTCGAAGACCTTTAACCCCGTCCAGTTTCGCTGCCCAATCTAGGGTTCATTGAGCAAATTGCAGTTGCCTTGCCTTCCATCGGATTGATTATCTGGTGTTTATATATTCCACCGAATTTGTCAGCATCTTCCCATGATTGCATTAATAACTCAATCATAGACACCTTCGACAATTTCCTTGAGAAAGACATCAATACAAAGGTCATTTTTTTGTGGTGATTTTAATGATTACAAGACCGAAATATTTAAACACACTTTTTTGTGTATTAATCAAGTGAATGAGCCTACACGTGGCACTGCTCACCTCGATCAGATTTGGATACCAGAAATTCTGTCTGATTATTATCCTCATTCTGCTAGCGTTGGTTCAACCCTTGGCTTTTCAGATCATAACTGTGTGTTTCTTCGTTCTTGTTCGACTCACATCTCAAAACGGTTTTTGATTATCGGTCTCATCATATCCAGTGTTTTTTAGATCATCTGCTAAAAAGTGATTTCACGAGTTTGTATGAATGCACCTGCGTTGACAAAAAGTGTGACAAATTTTATGAAATTATGTTCAATGCTTTGAGTGTTATTCCGCAGCGCACTATTGTAATGAAGGATGGTGACAAACCGTGGATTACACCATTGGTGAAAATGTTAATCGAAGATCGTTGGATAGCGTTTCGATCTAAAAATTGGCCTCTTTATGAACACCTGAGAGATAAAGTGAAGTTCGAGATTATGAAAGCGAAACAACTTTGGAGCAACCGTATAGTTGAAAATGGCAATGTCTGGAACATAGTGCAAGAAATACAAGGAAAGAGGAGCTGGTCGAATGACAATCTATTCAGTATTGAATTCATTGAGCAGTTAACGCATAAATTCCGTCAGTCGTTCAATCCTAATCCTGATGTTGTACTCTGTGACTTGAATGATGAAGATTGGTCAATATCTGTGGACTATGAAGTTGTTGTAAGACACCTGAAACGTATTTCGTTGAAGCAGTCTGAAGGATCTGATTGGCTACCAGCAAGGTTGATCAACGAAAGCGCTGAGATAATTTGCAGGCCAATCGTTGATATTTTTCAAGCCTCTATTGAGACAAAAACTTTTCCTGCACTTTGGAAAAATGCATTTGTTAGACCATTAGAGAAGAAGCGCAATCCTACCATAAATGACTACAGGCAGATATCTCTGACTCCGATTTTAATGTTTGATCGCGTGGTTTTGAATTCTGTGAAAGACAATTTCATTTCTCTGTATGATAGGAATCAACACGCTTATCGCCCTAATGGATCAACTGTCAGCGCCCTTATCGCTATTCATGACGCTGTGACACGTTTTATGGATTCAAAAGATGCAGTGGCTGTTCGCATGACATGCTTAGATATGAGCAAGGCATTTGATATGTGCAGCATAATCGCCTGGTGAATACCTTGAAAAAGTATGGAGTGAACAATGGCTTTTTGAAGTGGCTCATTTCCTGCTTATCCCTTCGCTATCAGCGTATTTATGTTAACGGTATTCAGGGACTTTTAGTTGAGGTCTCTTCGGGAGTTCCCCAAGGCAGTGTTTTGGGACATTATCTTTTTGCTCTCTTTCTGTCGGGGTTATCAGTGGAAGGTGAAAATGTTGAATTGATAAAATTTGCGGATGATCTTACTCTTGTAGAACTATGTCGTCGTGAGTCTGATTTGAACAATTTGAATGTGATACAGAAATGGATTGACTCAAATGACATGATTCTTAATTTGAACAAATGTAAACAGCTTATTTTTAGATGCTCTAGAGATTCGATGGATGATTTCAAATATCCAAATATTGAGTTCACTAATTGTGTTACCATTCTTGGTGTTTTGTGGCATGACACTCCTTCATGGGGTCATCATTTTTGATAATGTGATTCGAACGGCATCTAGGCGACTACATGTGTTACGAGTGTTGAAGCCTTTGTTACCAAATCTAAGTTACTAGTTGTTTTTCATGGCATGTTTATGTCCATCTTGCTTTATAGCACATCACTTTTTGGTAAAATTGCCTCGTCATATAACGACGCGTTTAATAAGAGTTGTAAAGCGAGCTCATAGAATTATTTGTGATGAAGATTGTGCCTGCCAAATTGTGCCTGACATAGAAGAGAGACGCATCAATTGTATTTGCTCGTTTTTGTTCAAATGTGAAAATCTGTCTTCTCATCCATTGCATTATCTGGTGCCACCGAGACTTACTTACTCCAAACATTTCTGTTTGCCACAGTCACGAACTTACAGACGATCTATTTCTTTCTTTCCGTATGCATGCAAGCTAGCAAATTTTAAAATGTAAAAATGATTGGTATAACTTTCTGTACATTGTATTTTGTCAACTCTTTGGAGAACGATTTTAGTAATTAATTTTGTACATGTGATTTTCATTGTGATTTTAATAAACACTTCATTATTATTATTATTATTATTCAGTGGCACAAATAAAGTCAGGTGAGTGCTGAGAAGTGAAAGTTATAACTTCGTCGATTTTATTATTAATGGAACGAGCGTTGAAGCAACATAGAGATGGCAAGACTGTCCAGTTTTGTCATAATGTCGATTAATGAATGATTTTACCCTTCCGCAACACAACATCTTCACCTTCTCTCCTCCGCCGTTGAAATCGTCAACCAACATTTTGTCCATTTCCATCTCCAGTCTTGCTAAATCATTGCGTATATACACCCTGGAATTATACCTCCAGTTAAAATCTTTTAATATCCATCCATTGGCCATTGTTCGACGCTTGTGCTCAAAACTCTTGAATTGAATTTTTATCGGTCTCGGTTTTAGTCCGGGTTTGCCAAGTCTGGTGAACGAAGATATGTGGTCTTCTTGAATGGATAGCGTTTTACAGAGATCGTCAATCTCTTGTTCTTCGTCGTCGTTATTAGCTTCATCGATTGCAGTCGACTCCTGGACGCCAAAAACCATCAGGTTATTTTTCTTTTCTTGTCTATCTACTTGTTCTTTCAATGTTTGATGTATCACAGTAACCATATCAGTTTTAATGTTCAGCTCAAGTTTGTCTTTCAATGCACGTAATTCTTCTTCAATTTTTCCGAAACGAACCATCAGATCATATACATTGATCGATTTACACGAGTCACATGCATATATTAGATTGTCCGAGGATATTGCAGCTTTCCTGACATTAGCCGGCACCACAGAATTAGATTGTTTAACGGAAGAAGAGACGACTTGTCTAATTCTGTGGCCGGCACAGAGCAACATTCTTTTCGGATATGATAGCTATGCTTGCACAAATGACACGAAATGGATTCGCTATCTATGACATTGTTGCAGGTATGACAGACCAATTTGATGATGGATTCGCTATTCTTCCGCGTGGATGACATTATTGGCAGAAAGCAGTAAGTGAGGTGAAATCACAGGCAATCGAGAAAAAGTTGAAAAAATCACAAATTGTGTCGTAGGAAGCGAGAATCAAATTAAGGTAGTTCCACCAAATTACTAGTCGTAGAGTGAGGAGTCTGTTGATATAAAAATCAAGACGCTTCACCAAATGATAACCAACAAACAAAGGATTGAATGTACAGGCTTGACAGAGAGACAATTTCCTGCCGGCGCACACAACACAGTAGTGTGCTTGTGGACTTTCTTGGAGTTTCGCAAGCAGCTTGAAAGCAGATTCACTTTCATTTCTTTTAGCCTCGATTTCCTTTTGGTTCTGTTCCAGAGGTGCATCTAAGGAGGCGCACATCTTGTATGTTTGCTTTTAGACGTTGATTTCATTGAATAACGATTTGTCCACTAAGCTTTTGCAAGCAACGCATGCAGAAGCGCACAAGCTACTTACATTCTATGTAGCGGGAAAATTGTCGGCAGTTCAGAGTTTTTGTTTCAAGACAAGAATGGCTCACAATCAGTTTGCACCACAGAATTAGATTCATCTGCGCGCGCAGATGAAGCAGATAAACAAAATATTTAATTCTGTGGTTTACACTGTCGAAGGCGCCAAAAAAATTTTTTGGCTACCAAGTCGATGATATACAAAAATATTCTCTCCATTTCACTGTTTCCGTGGAGGAAGACGAGGATTGCCTTGACAATTCATTAAAATAGGACTTTGCCCAGATCGCTGAACGGATTCCCAGAAGTTAGTAACAGTTCCTGTCACCACCGAGAGCATTTGCATGGTTTGTTTGCGTAATCTGACTTCAAGTCAGCCAATATCCGTGCTTGATGCCACATCAGTCTTTTTTTAGCCTTTTGATCTAAGAGAAGAATTCTCTGAGTCTGCTTTGTCAGGTCAAGCATTTGACATTCCTGCAAAATTTTGTTTCTGAATGGAAGCTATTGAATCAGTTTTAGGATTCCAGCTCTGAAAAAGACCTTTACCGATTTCAAAACTTCAGCTTGATCTTCAGCTTTCACGTCAACAAAAATTCGCTTTGCTGGCTGACCCATGCTTAGGTGATACGGCGGAAGCCAAGTGGGTTCACCGAACACATCAACTTTCCAATATTTTTTCGACATCTTTGACGGCTGAATGAAGCGGATCAACCATTGCTTCATCATGCATTCGAGTTCAGGATGGAGACTGGATTTGAGCCGATTATATATTTTCAATTATTTTTCATTGAAACGGGAATCGGTTCTCACTGATCTACAAAAATACTCAATCAAGGCATTCTTCAATGCAATGATTCTTTCAACGACTGACAATGTTTGAAGCCATCTCGTCTCCACAAACCGGAGAGGCACCATTTCCTTAATTTCAAGAGCTTGAGCAGTGGTATGTAATTCCTAGCGTTGGGCTCTGGAATATTTGAAATGACAATAGCTGTTACGATTTACGTACCAGTTCTTTGATATCGTTTCCTAATTCTTGACAGGCCTGCTTTGATACATTATGAATGTTACGTAACGTAAAACCGCCAATATCAAAAATGTTTGGGAAATGTTCTTTTAGTCGAACAACAACTCCACTTTGTGATCGTCTCCTTTATTGCAATTATCTGTCATCCCACAGATATACAGTTGTAGTAATCGAGTTGATAAGTCTTTTATCACTTTCAAGATGACGTTGACAATGTTTTCAGCATCTGCTGAAAGAAAATTTGAAAAGTCAATGCAGTCCGTTTTGATTTGCAGAAGTTGTGGCAGACATTACCGAACGACGATTCAACTACGCTAAAATAAGTATAATTTTACGCAAAAATTTCGGGCAATGATATTTGAAAGATTCACGTCGTCTCATTAATCAGCATTTTGCGCCACACTACGAACACTGGTAGTGATAGAAAAGACATTGATGAATGCATAAATTATCTGAGACAGATTTTCACTTGTAATGGCTATGCTGAAAATGAGTATATATGATAGTGTATATGATAGTAATATATGATAGTGTCTGTCGTCCTCTTGACAATCCAGCTACATGTAGTACTCAAGAGCCTGACAAACAAATTATCTCGGAACTAATTACAACTCTATGTTCTACAAAGAATTTTGGCAGCGAGTTGGACAAATAAATTATCGTCTTCGGAGCTCTCGTATTCGTGTATTTTTCAAAACGCTAAAAACTATTATAGATAAAATTCCTAAAGAGCTTTTCTCTTCAATAATTTATAAATACTCGCGCGAACACTGAATTACAGGGTTTTTGCCAAACTGCTAACAGGAAATAGTTACAAATTGATGTTATATTGCAAATTTCGCCAAATCATTGCGTTTTCAACGATTTTCAATTACTCACAGTTCCTGAGGTCATATCTCTCATCCACCGTCTTCCGAACAAAGTCAATTCACTTGATCCTCTTCGTACCATGGTCTTGAAACAGGTATCGGACATTCTCGCTCCTGGCATTACCACTGTTTCCAACAAATCCCTCACTTCTGGTATGGCTCCGACAAATTGGAAGAAAGTCATCGTTACTCCAGTCCCCAAAGTTGGAATACGTAATATGGACGATGTTAAATCCTTTCGCAGTATCTCGAATTTATCTGACCTTTCTAAACTGGTTGAGAAAGTTGTAGCTCAGTAAATCAGGTCACACATCGATACCTTTTCTCTCCTGCCGTCGTTACAGTCTGCCTATCGTCGTTCCCACCCGACTGAGACCGCTACGTTTGAAGATCACTTAAGACATCTTATCCTGCCTGGACTGTGGTCATCCTGTTCTTCTAGACTCTCTTGATCTGTCTTCGACCTTCGATGTTGTGGATCACACTAGCTTGCTCACGAGATTGCAGCAGTCTTTTGGGATCACCAGAGAAGTTCTTCGATAGATCAACTCTTTCCTGGCTAACCGACAGCAATCTGTACATTGTGACTCCACAAATTCTCAGTGCGTTGAAGTTAATCAAGATGCTCCACAAGGCTGTCTTACGGCCTCACGTATCACGCTTATGTCGATGACTATTATGTTTATGGTTCCAGCTCCACAGCTGACTTACACACTTTGAACAACACCTAGACTACAACAGCAGAACGGAAGTATCACAGTGGCAGAGACCTCATGAATGGACGCATGGTGGAGATCCCTCACTTCATGACTTAGCAACAGCACGTCGGAATGCTATGGGCTCGCAGAATCCTTCCCAATCGTCCAACAGCCATTCAATGTCGTCCTCTGGTCAATCTGGGTCATACAATCTCAAACCGACCAATTCCCGGTTTGCATGAATCTATGTATAACTGCCGTTGATTCCTGGCTGCGAAGTAACAAGCTCATCTTGAATTCAAACAAAAGTTGATTCATGTGACTTTCTTCGGAGCGCCACCAACACTAGATCCCGTCTTCTTGGGTCGAAGAATAACAGGATGAAACCGCGGGGAGAAAGACCAAATCTGAAAAATCAATTGAAGGCATTACTAAGCTGACAATTAAGATATTTTTTCATATTATATGTGTGAGAAACGCATGATTTTACATGCAGCGCCAGTGCACATGCAATTGAAAATATTACATCATTGTTATGAAATGCCATTAAACTAATGGACGCATTTTTGCAAATGAAATAGATTAAGTATATTATGTAAAGTAGCAACTCAGTATCAATTACATGCAAATCCCCAGTGTGTATGCAGTTTCGATTTTATCAAATGAGCTCCACTTTATACCAAGTACCAAATGTGAGATAAGCAGATTCTTGCAGTTTTGAAGAAATTACCACGGAATGATCATGATAGCAATACAGAAAGAAGTATTTTACAAATCCTCCGTGCTGTGACAACCTTGGAGAGGTAATGCTTGTTAAATTAGCAATTCTATGGGTTGCTAGTACTATTACTTTAATGCTCAGCCTTATTAAGAGTATTTTCTTTAAGCGTTATCATATCACAAACTACCTGCCACAGCAACAAATCGTTATCAAAGAAAATTTTCATAGTTTACTTTAAAAGATGAAAATGGGTCCACATTGATACTTGATTGATTCCATTAATTGATACCACATTGATAATAATAATCCTTTATTGATAAACTCACAAGTACAACGCGCGAGTCGAGCGGAGCCTTACAAGTGTTCCCCTAATAGTTGAGGTGCTGGCTTATATAGTTAAGAATGACGTCAGAGAAATCAATAGGAAAAGTTACGTTTTCTGCTGACGCAGCGAGAAAACGTCACCGGAATGACGTCAGAGTGACGAAAGAAAGCCAAGTCATGCACATATGCTGAATAGAGTCTCAAGTTGTGGGAACTAATCGGCTCGGTCGACCGCTGAACAAACATCGGTTAGAAGAACAATTCAGAATACAATGCGAAGGGTTCCAGGTAAAAGATCCCTCTCCCGCCCACCGTGAAGGCCAGTCCGCCAAATTACAAGATGTACAAACAAATTTTAGATTAATGTTAAGCAAAGAAAGAAGGGCCTTCACGGTGAGCCAAAAGGGGGCCTTACCCTGGAGTGTAAGCACAGAAGCATTATCAACAAGGTACGTACGGCTGCGCCCAAAGCGGGACACCGCCCATGCCAGTGCAAAAAGCTCGTTATGAGCTTGGCACTGCTTGCTCACCTGCGCTGCAGCTATTGAGGTGACACTGTCGTAGTAGGCAATCTTGAAAGGCGTGGCGTCCACATAGCAGAGACCTTCGGTGGCGCTTCCAAACGGTACATACCATTGCGAGATGCGAGCTGCTTGCACTAGGAAGGTGTATGTGGCTCTGAGACCTTGACGAAGAACTCCATAGATTCGTAGTACCACAGAAAGCCAAAAGACGAGATATCCCTGTAATTGCAGAAACCGGTGGTGCGACATTGGCTTATCAATCCAACTGTCCATTTTTCGGAGATTTTGCCGATGCTTGGCTGAAGGGCGAAAAGCTTGCTGTCGGAGGTTGATTTCGAGGCCCAAATAATCAATAGTTGTAATAGGTGTCAGTTGCGATTTCTTGCGGTTGATAATAAATCCCGCCGAACGAATCCGGGCAAGAAGTTGGGCTTTCAACTTACGAATTTTGGCTGCCGGCGCAACCAATAGGATGTCATCAACATGGACGTAGCATAGTGCTGATTTTGCCTGGAGTGGCGTTATGAGTTCCTGGAGCAGACCTTGCAGCAAACCGGGTGAGTCGGACAAACCCATAGGAAGTCGATTAAACCAGTAGCGTTGGCCGTCGACTCGGAAAGTTGTCAATGTCTTTGCTTTAGGATGCAATTTTACACTGTAGAATGCATGGGTTAAGTCTACGCGGATTGCTCTCATGTGCGGTTTCAGGTTCGTCTTGGCTCGCAGAACGTTAGAGAACAACGGGAGGTGAACTTTCCTCGGACGAAGGGCCGCAGTGAGGTGCGAGTAGTCAATGATCAGTCGTTTTTGGCCGTTTTCCTTATCGACGAAGAAGGGCGACGATAGATACGGTCCGCGCGGCGCTCTTTCCACAATATCGGCTTCTTCCAAAGCTCGGATGTATTGATGGAGATAGTCTTGCTCGGCAGCCGGGAGGATGTGCCGCAAACCAACAGACGAGCGTTTCCGGGCGAAAGGCCGAAAGCCTTGAGCAGCTTGGCGACTAAGTGGTCCCCAATCCGGAGGCGGACAAGCGGGCTTTGTGTTCGGAAAGGCTGGAACGATCCATTTTGGTGGCGGCGCTAAGAATAGTCCTTGCGAATCCTCTTGCATGTCAGGAATTGAACTTGCGTCTGAACCAGTGTCTGGAACATGCGGTGGATCGCGGTCAGGAGGCGCCGGATCAGGAGGCTCCGGTGGCCAGTCAGGATGATCCATGATGTCGAAGATAGCCGACATATGCGAAGGTAAGTCTTGGACTGGCAAAATCCAAGTATCTCTGCCTGGAGTAGTTACCCGCGAGCGAGCTGGGCTACTAAAAGGCGACGGCAGATCATCTGGCGATGGCGCAGCAGGAGGCGGAGAGCTAGAGTCAGGCGAGTTGGGCCAGCGCGCTAGTAGTTGATCTAGACGATTGGCGAGATCATCTAGCGGGTCTTGTATAGCGTCTCCGGTAGGCGGGTGCCCGGGCATGGTTGACGAGACTTGATCCTCTGAGGGCTCCGCTTGGACATGCGAGACTTCAGGCGGGATAACGAGCGGCGGATGGCTACTTGGGCTTTGAAGGAGCTCCTCTTCCTCGTCCAGATCCACCCCGTGCCCCGCGGGCGCGTCGGGAAGTCCGGTACGCGGATTGAGCCTTCGGAGGCGGTGGTGCGATGGCCGGGAGGCCGGCACGGACGTCGGTACGGTACTGGTGGACCGCCTCGGCATGGCCCCAACCATGGGCGCGTGCCAGGAGAAGTATCTGTGCTCGTTCAGCAGCGGTAAGGCGGGCTTCCTCAAGGTCTTCGGCCTGAAGGACTTGATGAAGCACAGATGCTTCGTGCCGATCACGGGTCGTAAAACGCCGGGCTTCAGTCTCTGTTAGTGCAGTATGCAAGGCTTCGCTGACTTTTTCAATGTCAATATCAGCAGCAGGATTGAGCGGTTGCGAGGAGGAGATAGCCCCAAGTTGTGCGCCGCCAGCTAAACTTTGGATGGCTTGGCTCAATGTTTGAAGGGTCGACAGGAAACGATCTTCGTCACGTGACCCAGAAGTTGCAGGTTCAGGAGCTTTGGCACCACCAGGCATGAGAAGGGCGGCAAAGAAGGACCTCACGCCAAGTTGACCAAAGATAATAATAATAATCCTTTATTGATAAACTCACAAGTACAACGCGCGAGTCGAGCGGAGCCTTACAAAAGGAATGAAGGCTTGCTAACAGGTATCTTAATTAACCGTAAGTTAAACAGATTATCAAGGAAATTTCATGAACCGCATTAGAATGAAAGTTTTCACGGAAAAGTTTAAATCTCATTGTGCATCATAGATGAAATTTCAAGTTTTTTAATTCAATTTTCATCGGCATGATTTTAAGATTCACTAAATTTATACTTCATTTCTTGAATCTAAGTATCAATGTGGACCCATTTTCATCTTTTAAAGTAAACTATGAAAATTTTCTTTGATAACGATTTGTTGCTGTGGCAGGTAGTTTGTGATATGATAACGCTTAAAGAAAATACTCTTAATAAGGCTGAGCATTAAAGTAATAGTACTAGCAACCCATAGAATTGCTAATTTAACAAGCATTACCTCTCCAAGGTTGTCACAGCACGGAGGATTTGTAAAATACTTCTTTCTGTATTGCTATCATGATCATTCCGTGGTAATTTCTTCAAAACTGCAAGAATCTGCTTATCTCACATTTGGTACTTGGTATAAAGTGGAGCTCATTTGATAAAATCGAAACTGCATACACACTGGGGATTTGCATGTAATTGATACTGAGTTGCTACTTTACATAATATACTTAATCTATTTCATTTGCAAAAATGCGTCCATTAGTTTAATGGCATTTCATAACAATGATGTAATATTTTCAATTGCATGTGCACTGGCGCTGCATGTAAAATCATGCGTTTCTCACACATATAATATGAAAAAATATCTTAATTGTCAGCTTAGTAATGCCTTCAATTGATTTTTCAGATTTGGTCTTTCTCCCCGCGGTTTCATCCTGTTATTCTTCGACCCAAGAAGACGGGATCTAGTGTTGGTGGCGCTCCGAAGAAAGTCACATGAATCAACTTTTGTTTGAATTCAAGATGAGCTTGTTACTTCGCAGCCAGGAATCAACGGCAGTTATACATAGATTCATGCAAACCGGGAATTGGTCGGTTTGAGATTGTATGACCCAGATTGACCAGAGGACGACATTGAATGGCTGTTGGACGATTGGGAAGGATTCTGCGAGCCCATAGCATTCCGACGTGCTGTTGCTAAGTCATGAAGTGAGGGATCTCCACCATGCGTCCATTCATGAGGTCTCTGCCACTGTGATACTTCCGTTCTGCTGTTGTAGTCTAGGTGTTGTTCAAAGTGTGTAAGTCAGCTGTGGAGCTGGAACCATAAACATAATAGTCATCGACATAAGCGTGATACGTGAGGCCGTAAGACAGCCTTCTCAAGACAGCCTTGTGGAGCATCTTGATTAACTTCAACGCACTGAGAATTTGTGGAGTCACAATGTACAGATTGCTGTCGGTTAGCCAGGAAAGAGTTGATCTATCGAAGAACTTCTCTGGTGATCCCAAAAGACTGCTGCAATCTCGTGAGCAAGCTAGTGTGATCCACAACATCGAAGGTCGAAGACAGATCAAGAGAGTCTAGAAGAACAGGATGACCACAGTCCAGGCAGGATAAGATGTCTTAAGTGATCTTCAACGTAGCGGTCTCAGTCGGGTGGGAACGACGATAGGCAGACTGTAACGACGGCAGGAGAGAAAAGGTATCGATGTGTGACCTGATTTACTGAGCTACAACTTTCTCAACCAGTTTAGAAAGGTCAGATAAATTCGAGATACTGCGAAAGGATTTAACATCGTCCATATTACGTATTCCAACTTTGGGGACTGGAGTAACGATGACTTTCTTCCAATTTGTCGGAGCCATACCAGAAGTGAGGGATTTGTTGGAAACAGTGGTAATGCCAGGAGCGAGAATGTCCGATACCTGTTTCAAGACCATGGTACGAAGAGGATCAAGTGAATTGACTTTGTTCGGAAGACGGTGGATGAGAGATATGACCTCAGGAACTGTGAGTAATTGAAAATCGTTGAAAACGCAATGATTTGGCGAAATTTGCAATATAACATCAATTTGTAACTATTTCCTGTTAGCAGTTTGGCAAAAACCCTGTAATTCAGTGTTCGCGCGAGTATTTATAAATTATTGAAGAGAAAAGCTCTTTAGGAATTTTATCTATAATAGTTTTTAGCGTTTTGAAAAATACACGAATACGAGAGCTCCGAAGACGATAATTTATTTGTCCAACTCGCTGCCAAAATTCTTTGTAGAACATAGAGTTGTAATTAGTTCCGAGATAATTTGTTTGTCAGGCTCTTGAGTACTACATGTAGCTGGATTGTCAAGAGGACGACAGACACTATCATATATTACTATCATATACACTATCATATATACTCATTTTCAGCATAGCCATTACAAGTGAAAATCTGTCTCAGATAATTTATGCATTCATCAATGTCTTTTCTATCACTACCAGTGTTCGTAGTGTGGCGCAAAATGCTGATTAATGAGACGACGTGAATCTTTCAAATATCATTGCCCGAAATTTTTGCGTAAAATTATACTTATTTTAGCGTAGTTGAATCGTCGTTCGGTAATGTCTGCCACAACTTCTGCAAATCAAAACGGACTGCATTGACTTTTCAAATTTTCTTTCAGCAGATGCTGAAAACATTGTCAACGTCATCTTGAAAGTGATAAAAGACTTATCAACTCGATTACTACAACTGTATATCTGTGGGATGACAGATAATTGCAATAAAGGAGACGATCACAAAGTGGAGTTGTTGTTCGACTAAAAGAACATTTCCCAAACATTTTTGATATTGGCGGTTTTACGTTACGTAACATTCATAATGTATCAAAGCAGGCCTGTCAAGAATTAGGAAACGATATCAAAGAACTGGTACGTAAATCGTAACAGCTATTGTCATTTCAAATATTCCAGAGCCCAACGCTAGGAATTACATACCACTGCTCAAGCTCTTGAAATTAAGGAAATGGTGCCTCTCCGGTTTGTGGAGACGAGATGGCTTCAAACATTGTCAGTCGTTGAAAGAATCATTGCATTGAAGAATGCCTTGATTGAGTATTTTTGTAGATCAGTGAGAACCGATTCCCGTTTCAATGAAAAATAATTGAAAAATATATAATCGGCTCAAATCCAGTCTCCATCCTGAACTCGAATGCATGATGAAGCAATGGTTGATCCGCTTCATTCAGCCGTCAAAGATGTCGAAAAAATATTGGAAAGTTGATGTGTTCGGTGAACCCACTTGGCTTCCGCCGTATCACCTAAGCATGGGTCAGCCAGCAAAGCGAATTTTTGTTGACGTGAAAGCTGAAGATCAAGCTGAAGTTTTGAAATCGGTAAAGGTCTTTTTCAGAGCTGGAATCCTAAAACTGATTCAATAGCTTCCATTCAGAAACAAAATTTTGCAGGAATGTCAAATGCTTGACCTGACAAAGCAGACTCAGAGAATTCTTCTCTTAGATCAAAAGGCTAAAAAAAGACTGATGTGGCATCAAGCACGGATATTGGCTGACTTGAAGTCAGATTACGCAAAACAAACCCATGCAAATGCTCTCGGTGGTGACAGAACTGTTACTAACTTCTGGGAATCCGTTCAGCGATCTGGGCAAAGTCCTATTTTAATGAATTGTCAAGGCAATCCTCGTCTTCCTCCACGGAAACAGTGAAATGGAGAGAATATTTTTGTATATCATCGACTTGGTAGCCAAAAAATTTTTTTGGCGCCTTCGACAGTGTAAACCACAGAATTAAATATTTTGTTTATCTGCTTCATCTGCGCGCGCAGATGAATCTAATTCTGTGGTGCAAACTGATTGTGAGCCATTCTTGTCTTGAAACAAAACTCTGAACTGCCGACAATTTTCCCGCTACATAGAATGTAAGTAGCTTGTGCGCTTCTGCATGCGTTGCTTGCAAAAGCTTAGTGGACAAATCGTTATTCAATGAAATCAACGTCTAAAAGCAAACATACAAGATGTGCGCCTCCTTAGATGCACCTCTGGAACAGAACCAAAAGGAAATCGAGGCTAAAAGAAATGAAAGTGAATCTGCTTTCAAGCTGCTTGCGAAACTCCAAGAAAGTCCACAAGCACACTACTGTGTTGTGTGCGCCGGCAGGAAATTGTCTCTCCGTCAAGCCTGTACATTCAATCCTTTGTTTGTTGGTTATCATTTGGTGAAGCGTCTTGATTTTTATATCAACAGACTCCTCACTCTACGACTAGTAATTTGGTGGAACTACCTTAATTTGATTCTCGCTTCCTACGACACAATTTGTGATTTTTTCAACTTTTTCTCGATTGCCTGTGATTTCACCTCACTTACTGCTTTCTGCCAATAATGTCATCCACGCGGAAGAATAGCGAATCCATCATCAAATTGGTCTGTCATACCTGCAACAATGTCATAGATAGCGAATCCATTTCGTGTCATTTGTGCAAGCATAGCTATCATATCCGAAAAGAATGTTGCTCTGTGCCGGCCACAGAATTAGACAAGTCGTCTCTTCTTCCGTTAAACAATCTAATTCTGTGGTGCCGGCTAATGTCAGGAAAGCTGCAATATCTCGGACAATCTAATATATGCATGTGACTCGTGTAAATCGATCAATGTATATGATCTGATGGTTCGTTTCGGAAAAATTGAAGAAGAATTACGTGCATTGAAAGACAAACTTGAGCTGAACATTAAAACTGATATGGTTACTGTGATACATCAAACATTGAAAGAACAAGTAGATAGACAAGAAAAGAAAAATAACCTGATGGTTTTTGGCGTCCAGGAGTCGACTGCAATCGATGAAGCTAATAACGACGACGAAGAACAAGAGATTGACGATCTCTGTAAAACGCTATCCATTCAAGAAGACCGCATATCTTCGTTCACCAGACTTGCCAAACCCGGACTAAAACCGAGACCGATAAAAATTCAATTCAAGAGTTTTGAGCAAAAGCGTCGAACGATGGCCAATGGATGGATATTAAAAGATTTTAACTGGAGGTATAATTCCAGGGTGTATATACGCAATGATTTAGCAAGACTGGAGATGGGAAATGGACAAACTGTTGGTTGACGATTTAAACGGCGGAGGAGAGAAGGTGAAGATGTTGTGTTGCGGAAGGGTAAAATCATTCATTAATCGACATTATGACAAAACTGGACAGTCTTGCCATCTCTATGTTGCTTCAACGCTCGTTCCATTAATAATAAAATCGACGAAGAAGTTATAACTTTCACTTCTCAGCACTCACCTGACTTTATTTGTGCCACTGAATAATAATAATAATAATAATGAAGTGTTTATTAAAATCACAATGAAAATCACATGTACAAAATTAATTACTAAAATCGTTCTCCAAAGAGTTGACAAAATACAATGTACAGAAAGTTATACCAATCATTTTTACATTTTAAAATTTGCTAGCTTGCATGCATACGGAAAGAAAGAAATAGATCGTCTGTAAGTTCGTGACTGTGGCAAACAGAAATGTTTGGAGTAAGTAAGTCTCGGTGGCACCAGATAATGCAATGGATGAGAAGACAGATTTTCACATTTGAACAAAAACGAGCAAATACAATTGATGCGTCTCGCTTCTATGTCAGGCACAATTTGGCAGGCACAATCTTCATCACAAATAATTCTATGAGCTCGCTTTACAACTTTATTAAACGCGTCGTTATATGACGAGGCAATTTACCAAAAAGTGATGTGCTATAAAGCAAGATGGACATAAACATGCCATGAAAAACAACTAGTAACTTAGATTTGGTAACAAAAGGCTTCAACACTCGTAACACATGTAGTCGCCTAGATGCCGTTCGAATCACATTATCAAAATGATGACCCCATGAAAGAGTGTCATGCCACAAAACACCAAGAATGGTAACACAATTAGTGAACTCAATATTTGGATATTTGAAATCATCCATCGAATCTCTAGAGCATCTAAAAATAAGCTGTTTACATTTGTTCAAATTAAGAATCATGTCATTTGAGTCAATCCATTTCTGTATCACATTCAAATTGTTCAAATCAGACTCACGACGACATAGTTCTACAAGAGTAAGATCATCCGCAAATTTTATCAATTCAACATTTTCACCTTCCACTGATAACCCCGACAGAAAGAGAGCAAAAAGATAATGTCCCAAAACACTGCCTTGGGGAACTCCCGAAGAGACCTCAACTAAAAGTCCCTGAATACCGTTAACATAAATACGCTGATAGCGAAGGGATAAGCAGGAAATGAGCCACTTCAAAAAGCCATTGTTCACTCCATACTTTTTCAAGGTATTCACCAGGCGATTATGCTGCACCATATCAAATGCCTTGCTCATATCTAAGCATGTCATGCGAACAGCCACTGCATCTTTTGAATCCATAAAACGTGTCACAGCGTCATGAATAGCGATAAGGGCGCTGACAGTTGATCCATTAGGGCGATAAGCGTGTTGATTCCTATCATACAGAGAAATGAAATTGTCTTTCACAGAATTCAAAACCACGCGATCAAACATTAAAATCGGAGTCAGAGATATCTGCCTGTAGTCATTTATGGTAGGATTGCGCTCTCTTCTCTAATGGTCTAACAAATGCATTTTTCCAAAGTGCAGGAAAAGTTTTTGTCTCAATAGAGGCTTGAAAAAATATCACGATTGGCCTGCAAATTATCTCAGCGCTTTCGTTGATCAACCTTGCTGGTAGCCAATCAGATCCTTCAGACTGCTTCAACGAAATACGTTTCAGGTGTCTTACAACAACTTCATAGTCCACAGATATTGACCAATCTTCATCATTCAAGTCACAGAGTACAACATCAGGATTAGGATTGAACGACTGACGGAATTTATGCGTTAACTGCTCATGAATTCAATACTGAATAGATTGTCATTCGACAGCTCCTCTTTCCTTGTATTTCTTGCACTATGTTCCAGACATTGCCATTTTCAACTATACGGTTGCTCCAAAGTTGTTTCGCTTTCATAATCTCGAACTTCACTTTATCTCTCAGGTGTTCATAAAGAGGCCAATTTTTAGATCGAAACGCTATCCAACGATCTTCGATTAACATTTTCACCAATGGTGTAATCCACGGTTTGTCACCATCCTTCATTACAATAGTGCGCTGCGGAATAACACTCAAAGCATTGAACATAATTTCATAAAATTTGTCACACTTTTTGTCAACGCAGGTGCATTCATACAAACTCGTGAAATCACTTTTTAGCAGATGATCTAAAAAACACTGGATATGATGAGACCGATAATCAAAAACCGTTTTGAGATGTGAGTCGAACAAGAACGAAGAAACACACAGTTATGATCTGAAAAGCCAAGGGTTGAACCAACGCTAGCAGAATGAGGATAATAATCAGACAGAATTTCTGGTATCCAAATCTGATCGAGGTGAGCAGTGCCACGTGTAGGCTCATTCACTTGATTAATACACAAAAAAGTGTGTTTAAATATTTCGGTCTTGTAATCATTAAAATCACCACAAAAAAATGACCTTTGTATTGATGTCTTTCTCAAGGAAATTGTCGAAGGTGTCTATGATTGAGTTATTAATGCAATCATGGGAAGATGCTGACAAATTCGGTGGAATATATAACACCAGATAATCAATCCGATGGAAGGCAAGGCAACTGCAATTTGCTCAATGAACCCTAGATTGGGCAGCGAAACTGGACGGGGTTAAAGTCTTCGAAAGCCACAGACAAACTCCACCACCTAGGCGATTTACTCGATCATTTCTGAACAATAAAAAGTTGTTTATCAGAAAAGAATCATCCGGAATCTCATGAGTGAGCCATGTTTCAGTGATAGCAATACAGTCTGTTTGAAAATTGGATACCAAGGCACAAAGTTCGTCATTTCATTACTCAAAGATCAAACATTCGCCAGGAAAACAGATGGATATATCAGTGATGGTAAAATCAATCTCGAAAATACTTCAACGAATCCCTTGGAACAACTTTTCCCTTATGAATCACAACATCTTCACCAAGAGTCGCTCTGTCCTTTTGCTCTTTCCTAAGTAGGAACCATTCCTTCTGTTGACACTTTGTTCTGTCATTACTTAGATAAACACCATTGAATTTAGTGTGATTCTTCAATACCCTAGATTTTCTCAAGATAGCTTTCTTCACGACACGATCATGGATGGTAACTTTCAAAGCTTTCGGTTTGCCATCGGAAGATCTACCAAATCTGTGAAAATCACTCAATTCAACATCATAGAAATCAAGAACATTCAGTAGTTCATTCACCATCTTTTTGTCGTGCTCAAGTCTTTCTCCAACTGTTCCGCTATCCTCAGGTAAACCAAAGAAGATAATGTTATTTCTTCGAGCTTCCCTTTCTCCACCTCCGAGATCAATCATCCGATAGAGAAACCAATTGGGATATTGATGCCTTCAAGCCATTAATTTCATTCTCCTGCTTTTGATTCGCACCATATACACTTTCTATCTTATGCTCCATAGTAATTCAATCTGAGTGTTAAGTTGTTGAAAATTAGTTTTCATTGACGACATTATTTCTTGCTTGATTGATTCAAAATATCCCTCCATATCTTTCAGAGAGGCAAATTTGATGGCATCGTCATTCCCAGAACAAGTCCTCTTCCGTCTTGTCATATCGGTAAAAGAAGAACAGCTCTTTACCAAAAAAAAAATTCGCAACCAGATTCGAACCTAGACCACCGTCAGTTAGTGTCCAACACCTTAGCCGACACACCACGGCACCAGAGCAACAGTATGAACGTCAGAAAGCAATCTCGATCTTAAAATAGAAAATCTGCGTGCAAGGAATGCCCGATTGATGACGCAAGATGACCACAGTCACACCAGAGTCATGCAACGACAGCCAGAAGCAGAAGTAAACACCGATCACTGACAGAGATCATGACGAAAGGAAATCGACGAATAGCAGAATATTCCGTGGGAGAATAGGCACGCGATGAGCACAGAACGATAACCGAGGCGACGCGAAGTCCAACGATGCAAAAATCTCCAAAATTGACCACTTAGAAGCAAAGAACCAACACTTTACCAATGACAAGAACACGAGCTCGCACACACAACCGGCAGCCACCTAATGATCATGATCATGAATCCTGGTGTGATGACTCTGTCTGTGACAGTACGATAAACTTACCCAATTATTCCATCCATCGCGCCGACCGTAGATCAGGGAGAAAAGGAGGAGGTATTATTTGTTGGGTCCGATCTTTCCTCTCAGCCAACATCCTTCATCGTGACTCCGTGTTCGAAGATATGGAACTGCTGATTCTCCGAGTATCCTACCAACATTTTCTTTATATCCTTTGTGTGGTGTATTTTCCGCATGGTGCAAGCCTTAATGCCGAAAAGCAACGCCTTCTATGCCACCATTTCATTTCTATTGTGGACGATTTTCTTAATCGATTACCTCGATCTTCTGTTTTCATTGTCGGTGATTTCAATCATGTGGATCAATCTTACTTCGAAACTGCCTTTGGAGTTGAGAATGTTGTGTTGAATCCAACTAGAATGGACAATATCTTGGACCTCATACTCATTCCCGATGAATTTACGAACCACTACAAAACACCTGTATGCTATCCACCATTTGGCATGAGCGACCATAACGTGATATTACTGAAAGCAAAGCACAATATTTGCTTTCACTCGACTCCAATTAAAGTGATTGACTTTCGCGAATCGCATTCAATCCGTGCTCGCGCATATCTTTCCTCCTTTGCTCCAATATCTTGACTTGAATGATTCATGTGAATTGTTTTAACATCTTCAACATTGCTATCAACACGCTGCTGACTGATCTCGTCATCAGGAAGAACACTGAAAAACCGTGGATAACTAATGTCATCAAAGTCAATGTGAACAAGCGCTACAAGGCTTATAGAAACAAAGATTGGGCTCTGTATTATCACTACAGAGAAAAAGTCCAGAAAATGATCTATGCAGTCAAGCTTCACTGGAGTCGAAGCTTTCTATCCAACAACAGTATGTGGGACTTGCATAAGATAGTTACAAACCAAGGAAGAGTAATGGGTAAAAGACCGTTCCAGGACACCATAAAATTCAAAAAATAGTATCTTTAAAAACGACTAAATTTATCAATTTATGTCGTTATTTCAGGTTTTTAAGACCTAAATTCATGAATTTAGACCGTTCCAGGACACCATAAAATTCAAAAAAATAGTATCTTTAAAAACGACATAAATTCATGAATTTAGACCCTTTTTCAGGTTTTTAAGACCTAAATAAATGAATTTAGTCCATTCAAAAAGTACCATTTTTTCAAAAAATGGCATTTTTAAAAACGACATAAATTCATGAATTTTGGTCATTTTTCAGGTTATGAAGACCTAAATTCATAAATTTGGGCGTTTTTAAAAATACCCAATTTTCAAATTTTTCAAAATCTCAAATTTGAGAATTACAATTTTCTCGCTTAAATCATGACCGTTCCAGGACACTGTAAAATCATAAAAGTTGAGAATCTCAAATTTGTGATTATGACATTTTTCATTGCTTAAATCATGACCGTTCCAGGACACCGAAAATCATAAAAGTTGAGAATTTTAAATTCATGAATTTTATCCATCTTTCAGGTTTTCAAAATATATCATGTGACTAAAAATATTTCTTTAAAAATGGAAGAAACAAAAGTGGAAGAAACCGCAAGAATATATCCTTCGTTATCATATGAACGTAGTTCTACTTTAATGGACATTGAAAAGATTAACATTGAAAAAATGAATAAAGAAAAACACAAAGATAGAGTTAGGTATATGAAAGATAAGGAATCTCAATTATTATTAAGATTAGAGCATTATAAAAAATTAAGAAAGAGATGGAGTAAAGTTAAGAATGTAACGCAAGGAATTGGCATATTCTTAACAATAAGTTTAGGTGCTTTAACAATTGTTATATCTTCAGGTGTTTTAGTAATTCCAGTAGTTGCTACAGCTTTAACAGGTACGGGTGTTTTTGCAACTTCACTTGTTACAATGTTAGATAAATCTTTAATAACTAAGAAACGAAAATCATTAAAAACTAAGCATTTACATATTAAAGAAGTCTATGATAAACTACATTACTACTTTCAAAGAGTATGTGATGATAATGTTATTACGTTAGATGAGATTGAAAAATTTGATCAAATAGCTAATGAAGTAAATCAAACCTTTCAATTACAGTCCGAAAAAGTTGATGATAAGAATAGACAGGATGGCAAAATTTCTAGTGATGGCAAAATTTCTAATGAAGAAAATGACAAAATTTTTTTAGAAGAGCTAAAAACTTTAAGCGAAAATTTAAGCAAAACTTTATTAAACAAAACTTTATTAAACAAAACTTAAAACGAGAAAACTTTAAACGAAAAGATGACAAACAACAAAGCAATAAAAAAATAATTTGTTCAGTAAAATGTTTTTGTTGTATTCCAATGTTACCACAAAATTCAAATATTATATTTTAAAAATGGATAAAATTAGAGCTGATAATTTTAAAAGAATAAAACAATTAGAAGAGTTAATAAAACAAAGAAATATTATGAAAGAAAATCATCTTCAACATAGAATGATAAAAGCTGGCATTCAATCTGATATGTTTGAAAAAATGCAGCAAACCGAGCAAGTAAAAACTGATTTTGAGAAAACTATGAAACCATTTAAAACTCTTGAAAAAGAAAGTACAAATAATGATAAACAAATTGATATAACAGATCCAGAGCACAAAACTATATTAGATGACTATGGATTACTAGAATCAAACATTAATAAGAAATTACCAAAATCTATGCAATTTGAACATTCTATTTCATTTATAGATGGAAAAACAATACCTAGATTTTATCTCGGACAAAAAGAAATATTTCCACAACCTTTTCTAGGTATAATTTTTTCACCAGATAAATCTCCTTTTAATTTAGATAGAAATTTTGTTAATCTTTTAAGAGGAGCAGATTTAAATAATTATGCTGTAGAAGATCTCATAAAATATAAAGCTATGTTAGATAGAGTTGGTGCAGTAAAATCTCTTAGACGTTATAAACAATTAGAAAATTTATTATCAACGGGAGTTAAAGTAGGGAAAGGTTTATCTGAAAAACAGAAAACAGAAACAACCATATTCTTACCAGATGATCCACAAGAATTACTAAATAGATTAAATATTTTAATATCTGCAATAAAAGAAGGACATAATTCTAGTTTCAATGAAATTCATGCTATATTGAAAAGACTGTTAGAAAAGAAGATTCTAAATGAAGAGGATTATAAAAGTGTAGCTGAAATATGTTGTTTCTAATTTTTTATAAAAAAATATTTCATAAAAAAATATTTATTCAAAATTTTAACTAAAAAATGTGTTCAGCAGATTTAGACAAAATTAATAATCATTTAGAAAATTTGACAGAGATTTTGGGTTCATCAAAATTTAGTACGACGTTAAAAATTATAACAACTACTTCATCACACACTTGTAATTTAGAACCCATTCTACATTTGAACAAAATAAAAATTATCAAATTGCATTGACTAGTTTCTCTACATTTAACACTATTCAAAATGTTATAAAAGATGTGAATGACCAATTTAGATATTCTACTGATAAAGGCAAAACATGGAAAATATTAACTTTTCTTCCTGGTTCTTACGAAGTTGAATCAATATCAAATGAAATTAAGAGACATTTAGGTATACCATTTAAAGATAAGAAACAATTACATTTTGCAGTTGAACCGGCAGTTAATAAATTTTCTCTTACTTAAGACGAAAATCATCAAGTTGATTTTAATCATGATAGATCATTGTCAAAGCTATTAGGATTTAATAAACAAACCTATAGTCAAGGTTATCATTTAGGTGAGAAGATTCCAAAAATAACTGAAATAAATTCAATTGTTGTACATTGTGACATTATTGAAGGAGGATATATAAATGGTAAATTATCAAATTTAATATTCAGTTTTCCAGCTTTTACTGTACCCATTGGTTATAGATTAAATGTAATTCCACAAACATTAATATATTTCCCTATTACAAGAAAAACTATTAACAACATTGGCATTAGAATCTCTGATGAAAAAGGACAAGAAATAAATTTTGGAGGTGAAGAGATTATGATAGATCTTTTGGTTCGGGAGGTATAAACTCCCGTATGAGAGGTATAAACTCCTACGCGAAGCTAGAGAAGTTTAATTTTCTTCTTCTTCTTTAAAAATAAAAATAAAATAAAAATAAATTTTTTTATCAAAAAATGAGTGAAGTACCCCCATTAAATAAAAAAAAACTTAAATTTAATCATCATCCAAATTTATCTAATAAAGTTTTGTCAGTTATTTGTGGAAGATCAGGATGTGGAAAAACGTATCTATTATTTAAAATTTTAACGACTCCAAATTTTTTTGGATTATAACAATCTTATAATTTATACAACAACGGCAGAACAACCCGTCTATCAATTTTTAAAATATGGATTTGAAAATAATCTTAAAAAAACAGCAATTGCTTCATTATTCAAAGAATATGAAAAATCTGAAGATGAAGAAGAAATAAGTTCGTGGTGTGAAGAAGCAGCAAAAATAATCAGTTAGTAGAATCTAATAAAAATAAGCATATAAAGATACAATTAATAGATGATAGTGGTAATATGCAAGATCCTAGTAAACTAGATAAAACAATGAAACATTGTGTAATTTTTGATGATTGTGTTAATGATAGAAATCAGTCAGTTCAGAGAAATTATTTCACAAGAGGTAGACATAATAACTGTAGTGTTTTTTATTTAACACAAAGTATGTATTCATTAGACGGAAGTGTTATTAGAAAGAATGCAAATATATTTATACTATTTGAAATAAATGCAAGAAACTTAAGTGATTTGTTAAGAGATTTATGCGTAAGAAATAAAGATGAATTTAAACAATCGTCTAACAATGCTTGGTCAAAAGATTATGGATTTATCACAATTAATATTGATAAAAAAATTCATGAAAGAGTTATAGAAAATATTTTCGCGGAGTGATAAAAATATACAAATATAGTGTTATAATATTTTTTTATGTATATATCAAATTTGTCTATCTTAGAAATTAGAAAATTAAAAAGGTTCAGTAGTTATTCCATCAGGTAAAATTTTTCTTTTATCATCAAATGGATCTAATGCTAATTTATGTTCTTCTTTTAAATACATTTTATGTTTCTTTGAATTAAGTCTATAATTACATGCTGTTTTTATTTCATTATTAAATAATACATTTTTATAATCTTGAAATGTTATTTGATTAGCCACTGATGCCTTTGAAATTCCTTTTAATGTTTTATGTGTTTTAATATATTAGTTGTATCATAACAGTAACATTGAGATTTTAAAAATATAGCTTCTGTTATGAAATCTTCATTTCCTTCTAATTCATCTTTTACTTTACATAAATCAGAAGGATGAATGATATCTTTTATTTTATTAATTTCTTCATCAAGTGAAGAATTATACGGTATTGTTAATTCTAAGAAAACAGAATCGGTATCTGTAAAGTGTAATTTATAGTTTTTGCCATAAGCAGGTGCTAAATAATCATATATAAATCTATACATAAATAGTTTAGCTAATTCTAATATAGTGAATCCTATAAAATTAAACTTATCATGTTTTACGCTAATTCGACGTAAATGTACAGCACATAGTTCATCACTAAATCTAGTAGTTCTTTTATATGTAGGTTTCCTTGTTAAATTTTGAAACCTATCTTTATCATAAACTATTTCAATATTTTGTCTATTACGCACATTTTCTAAAGTCTTCCCATAGAATGCATTATTCATTAATTTGAAGAACACGTTTCCAAAATCATCTTTATTTCTTTTTAGCTATTTTACGTTTTTCAATATTGAACTCTATATAATTTTTTAACCACCTAGATTTTTGATAAAATAGTTTTCGATGTATTTTGGTGAGAATCATTCCATGATCTAAATACCAATCTAGCATTCTTCCTTCAACAACATAATTTCCTTTATTATTTTTTGTTAACATAAATTTTTTTGTTGGTCTGTATTTTTTAGGAATTAAAGATTTTTGATAATCTGAAAAAATCTTCTATATTGGGAATTTTGTTTTCGGGACAGAAAGGAAAATATTTTGTTTTATCTTTTATTTCATCAGGATATACTAAATCAACTTCATATATATAACCATGATTATAATTTCCATCATATTTTTTTGATAATCTAGAACGGGCGAAGCCCTAGTAGTCATCTCTGATGTCGTGCGAATATTACACCATTCCATCTCACCTGTTGGTAATTCTTGTATCATGCAAGAAGAATATAAGCTATTAAAATCATAATATAACAAATAGTTTTCTCTCATGATTTCATCAACTGCTGCTTGACTATCTTCATTTGATATAAGTCCTTCTATATTTTGATTAAACAATTTTATAAACTGATCGCTTTCTTCTGGAGATAAAGGTTTCATTATTCCATAATCATCAGGATTTACTTTTTTATTGTAACACTGTACATAACGATTACCTAAAACTGATGAAACTCCACCTCTAATTCCAGATTCAAAAAATAAAAATTTATCATATGTATTTTCTTTATAATGTTTAAGTTTAACATTTGTATGTTTTAATCCTGCTAGCCATGTTAAACCTGGTGTAGAATAACAATAACATGGATCTATTCCGTAATATTCTAAACACATATCACGAAAGTTTTCGAAAAGATCAGCTAGTATTAATACATCTTTCTGTAGATATTTCATTGTATAATCATAAATTGTTTTACAATTTAACTCTCTCCAATTTTTTTCAGCTTCTGCATAGTCTTCGTCAGATAATTGTGATTGTTTTAATGTTGATTTAAATTTATTTATTGGAGGAAGTTGTTTTCTTCCATAATTTTATTCACAGAATTAAAATCAGTCTTCGACTGTGAACCGCAGGTTTTATCTCCAGTTATATCAGTCTTCGACTGTGAGCCGCAGGCTATATACTCATACGGAAATATTCCTTTTAAAGGTTTTAAATTATATTTATTTAATATTTTACATTGTTCAGATTTCAAAGTTTTTCCCATAACATCTAATGAATAAGGAGTAAAAAATCTAAATGCATCTAAAATTCTAATACAACCTAATTGCATTGAAAAATATTCTTCTTCTGTTTTACATAGTACATTTATTTGTTGTTGTTGTAATTTTTCAGATGAAAATAAATCTTTCATTACTAGATGGAAATCATATTTAGAACCATTATAGAAATATAGAGGAACAAAGTTATATTTAAATTTATTAGCATTAAGATTACAAGAATTATGTGCTGCACCTCTATATAATCCATTTAGATGATCATGATCTTTTACCTTATCAAGATATCTACCTTTGCCATTTTTATAATTTTTTGTAAATTCTTTTCCAAAGTAATAACATTTTGTTTCATTAATAAAATTTAATTTTTCTTTTTCTGTTAATGGCATCATTGGTATATTTGTTTCAAGCAATTGTGAAAAACGTCCTTGTAATTCTTCTACTTTCTTTGTAAACATTTCTGAACTATCTTCACCATAGTATTGAAAATATTCTGATTTAAATAATTCAGGATAATTTGAATGAATGTACATTCCCCAACATAATGGTTTTTGTTCAAATAAATATTTTTCTTTACTTTGTTCAGCTGCACTTTTTTCAGAATTAAAAACCGAAGGTTCTAGGGCTTGGCCCGTACAATTATCACAATCGGGCGAAGCCCTGGAACTTTCCGTTCGATTTTGTGTCATATTAACATTATATGCTTCAAAATCACAATAAATAGTAAAGGGTACTTTATTTTTAAAATACCATTTATTATATTCTAAATAATCATCTTTAGGAAATGTGTTTCTGACTGCTTCATTTTGTTGGCAATTCTCCAAATGTCTATTCATTTCTTCTTTAGTTCTAAAACTTGTCATACATTGGAGACAAGGAAAATTGGCATTATCTGAAGTTTTTGTGAATATAGAAACATCTTTACACAATATAAAATGACCCTGATAATATAATATATTCGCTTGTGCTGGTTGTTTTGACTGTTCTAGTTTTTCAAATTTATCTTTATATATTTCATGTGTTTCATCAATTTCTTTTGCAAGATTAAATGTATTTCGATGAAAATTTTGATTTAATATTTGTAACTGATAACTATATTCTTTATCATATTGTTCTTTATATTGTTGTAGACATTTTTTTAAAGATTCATTTATTTTTTGATTGGTTTCATTTTCTTCATTATTTAATTCTTTATTGTCTTCATTTAATTTTTTAATCGTTTCTATCTTATTTTGATATTTATGGCCATATTCTTGTACTAATATTTTTGTTTGTTGTTGATAATCTGTTTTACATTTTTGTAAAATTTCATTTAAATTTTGTAATTTTTGTTGATATTCTAAAGATAAAGATAAATAATCGGAATCATAATCATAATTATAATTACGTCCTTTATAATTATTATGATTAATCATTATTGGTGATAGTGTTCTAACAGTTTGAAATTTTTCAGTACATATTATATTTCCTTGGTAAAAAATATTATGATGCATGTAATTTCCCCTATCATTATATACTATTTCTGATTGACATAAATTTTTATTATTCAAATAAAATTTTTTTGAATCTGAGTAAAGTGGAGTAATTTTACCAATAGAAACATAATTCACATTTAATTCAAAAACATTTACTTCTATTAAATTTTTATTCTTTTTATGAAACTTTTTTAACCTATTATAATCATATGGAAATTCATCTAAGCCATCAGAAAGATCAAATTCATTTATGTATTCTTCTTTATTATAATGACTTAGTCTTTCTTTATGATATTCTGCTGGATGTAAATGTGCTATAATACTCCACAGAAAACAATAATCATCTTCATTTTTTATGTTGATTATTTGTGGTGAACTGAAAGGTAAAGGAACATAACTACCACCAGTATTATTTTTATATTTATCAATTACTATTTTCTTAGATAGTATTTTAACAAATCTCCAACCAGATACACGTAACTGGGCTTCAATTATACAATTTTCTAATTTAAGTATCATCGATTCAAATATGGGTTGTATATCATTTACATTATGAATTTCTTGTGAATTTGTAAAATGTCCTTGTATTATTTCTTCAGGAATTCCATCAGGTCCATTTTTTGTATAAAGTACTTCTACATTCATATAACATCTGAAAGATTTCTTAAATATATTATAAAAGTTTGTTAATACATTATAAAAAGTTTCATCGGTTTCATTATGTTCAACAGATTCATTAAATAAATATTTTATATCTGTTACCGCTTCATCGGTTCGTTCAGCTTCATCAAATTCATCAGTATCGCTAAATAAATATCTTCCATCTGGTAGGGTCTCATCTTCACTATTAAAAACTTTTTTATATTCCGAATGTGAATAATCATCAAACATTTTTTTAACTTTTATATCAGTAGGCAATGTTTCTAGATAGTTTATATAATTATTTAATTTTAATATATTTCCTTCATCAACTCGATCTACATTTTGTAAATGCAATTTACTATTTAAATGAGATTGATAACTTCTTTTTGTTTGCAACTTTTTTTACATAAGACACAATAAAACTTGGTATTTCCCATTTTTTATTTTTTAAAGAAAAATTTGTGTTTTAATTTCAGATATAAACATTCTAATATCAAGGACTTGAGAGTTATCATATATTATTATATATTTCACATTCTTAAGTTATTTTATTTTCTTTATCACATTAAGTTTTATCATATTAAGTTTTATCATATTAAGTTTCATCATATAATGTTTTATCAAAAGATAATTTAAATTTATTTTCACTAACTATTGATTCTTCATCATCATCATCAATTGATTCTTCATCATCATCATAAATTGTTTCTTCAACATCATAAATTACACTTTTTGGTATAGGATGCCATTCCCTGATAGGATACCATTCTCTTATTGGAATATCTAATTCTAAATTACATCTTTTATCTGATAATAATATAATAGAGAAAAATACTGGTCTTTGATCTCTTTTGGAAAATTTAATAACACCACCATAATCTGAATCACTTTTAGTTTTTATTAAAGATGATAAAATTTTAAATTGATTAGATGTAAATCCTAATTTAAATTTTGTAGACCCGACACATAGTTGTCTAACAGTATCTTCAACTATACCATCATTATTATTTTCAATTGTAAGAAAATGAAATTTAGATAAATTTTGATTATATGTAGTATTAATATCATGTACATCAGTATGAGATATAAATTTTTCTTCACTTAAATTTTTATAATCTTTTTTACCATTTACACCTTTTTCAGATGTTGCAGAATCATCATTATTATCATAAGATTCTTTAAGATCGGGCAAAGCCCTAGAACCTTCAGTTCGTTTATTATGATTATGATTATGGTCATTGTTAATAGTATAAGGTGTAGTCCACATATAAATTTTCTCTTGTTGAGCTAAACCATTTATATAAGATTTTAACAAATTAATATTTAAGTTTGAATATAATCCTATATAAGTATCATCATCATATCTTTGCGGCATTTCTAATGTTTCTTGTTTATAAATTGTATCTCTATAATAAACTTGGCATAATAATTCTTCATTATGTTTTTTACTCTCTATGTGAATGTTATATTGATTTGATCGTCAACAAATAATCTAATTTTTTCTTTCGAAAAAGATTTTAATTTTTTAACTAATTCTTTAATATTGATATAATTAATAATTTTAGTTTCTATCCAATCAGTATTACTAATTGGTAACACTGCTCTAATAAATCCATAAACATTATTATGACCTATTATAACCATATTTTCTTTATTTAATTCCACATAAGCTACATCATTATATTTACTAACAATATCCATAAATTTAATAAATGGGTCCCCCGGAAATAAACAATAATTAGTTTCTATAGAAGGTAAACCCTTTAGTCTGTTCTCTAAATATTTCGGCTTGTAATTCAAATAAAATATTAACATCTATACATGGATTTGTAATAGTATTATTATTATTATCAAAACATTTATTTTCAAATCCCGTTGATCTCGTCGAATAAGAAGAACAGGATGATGCGGGCGAATATAATTTTTTTAAATTTGGTTTTTCTATTTTTTTATTTTTATTAGAAAAAATTTTATTTTTTTATTGTTAAAAAATGATGTTACCAAATGTTGGTGGAGGTGCATATATCCCGAATAATCGTGAATTAGAAATAGAAATAGAAAATTATATCATGAAAACTGGAGACGTTTTATCTGGTCCATTGCATCTTTCTATTCTTCCGCAACAAAATACAGAGTTGACAAATAAACAATATGTTGATACACAAATCAATGATTTAAAAGAAAAATATATAAACGATGTTTTGGTTCCACTGATGAATGAATTAAAGTTGCTAAAACTTAATGACAAATAATTAAACGAAAAACTATTAAAACTTGATAAAAAGGATAGAGAGCTAGAAGCAGATATAGCAAAACTTTTTAAAAAGATTTCTGAACAATCAAAAATTTTAATATTACTTTCTATAAATTTAAAATCTGCAGTCATTAAAAATAAACATCAGATAAAAATGTTAAAAGAACAATTAGAAGATGAAATAGAAAAACTACCTGAAAGAATTTAAAAAAATTTAAAGCAGTTACAAACTACATTCCAAAAAACTGTTGATGAATTGAGTTCTAAAATTACTCAACAAATGAAAAAGATGAATAGAATAATAAATGAAGTAAACTCACTTAATCAAAGAGTTGATAAAATGAAAACTCTTAAAATCAATTTAGAAAATGAATTAAAGAAAAATTTACAAGAATGCTCTAAAGAAAATAAAGAACAGTTAGATGCTGTTAAAAGACAATTAGATGTTCTTAAAATTAAGTTAAATGCTCTAAAAACGGCGTTGAAGATTAATCAGCAGAAAATGCAAGTTAATAGAAAAGAAATTAAAGTACATCACACGCTGCTTGACGCAATAGATAAAGTGCAACAGTCAATTAATAAAGTTATCTCGAAGTTGTTGTCCATTCACAAACGCAAATCTTAGCGTAAATATTAACGTAAATATTTTTTCCCAAAAGTCAAATTTAATCCTAAAAAATGCCTATAATTTATAAACACAATCTTAAACATTTTGCTTCAAATCAAAGAATTGCTCATGAACCACGTATGAATCCTGTTTATCATTATGATAATAGAGAAACAGTTCACACGGAAGGAGCTGGGATCTTCTCTGGTATTGGAAGTATCGTTAACTTAATTAAAAATAATAAAGATTTGATTACATCTGCTGCAAAAGGAGCAGCTGCTATAGGTAGTACAGCTAGTGCAATATCAAATGCTGTCAAGTCTCAAAACGAATTAAAACAACTAGAAGCTATTCGTAAACTTAGGAATGATTCCGAAGAACTGAAAAATTTAAAAAAAACTTTCAGAGGAAACAAAAAATAAAATTGCTAACATAGCTGTGGGGGGTGAAACCTTGAGGAGCGCAGCTCCGTCTGATAGCAAACATAAGAAGAAATCAGGCGTAGCCATAAAACGTTCAATTGAACCTACGGTTCGTTCAATTGAAGAAATTAGAGGTAATGGTATTAATAGCAACCTTCGGTTTAACCAGCAAAGCTGTAGCGGAGCTGGTCTAGCAAAATTCTAAAATTATGTTTTTTAGTAAAATTTTTTTAGCAAAATTTTCTTAGCAAAATTTTTTTAGTAAAATTATTTTAGTAAAATTATTTTAGCAGAATTATTTTAGCAGAATTTTTTCTGTGTGTGAGAAAAACAAAAAGTCAAATTATTTTTTATAAAATGTCTTCGCTTATCGAAAATAAATTTGAATTAGATAAACCACCAGGTGTTAGTTATAATCAAAAAAAGAATGACTATATAAGAATTGCTATGAATCCCGGATCTTCCAGTAGAGTAAATACTGGAGGTGATTTAATTTTTCAAATTGATAATCAGCAGAGTTATATATATCTACCTGATTCCTTTTTACACTGTGAATATTCTTTATATAGTGATACCAATTTTACAACACCATTACCAGATACCGATAATATTGCATTAGAGAATAATTTTTTTCCAAGATTATTTACACAAATGCGTTTAGATGTTGCAACTCAAAATATAGAAACAATAAGTGATTCTCCAGGTGTAATTGATACAATGCTTAGATTTGTAATAATTGGTGAAAATAATAAAAAGTATGAAATCGAAGGTTGGTTTCCTGATACTAATGATGGTATAATTGTTGATGATTTAACTCACGCTGGAACAGATGCAGAGAAGAATTGCGAAAGATGTAGAAAATATTGCAAAACATTTAAATAAAACAAATAATGATGCATATAAAGAAAGACGTGAATTTAGCAAGAAAAGTAAACAGACAGTAAATTGGTCATTGTCTCCATTATTCGGATATTTAGATTATGATAAAATATCATATCAATTAAAATTTAAATTAATAATTCATCGTACAGCAAATAATGAATTAATCGTTTTTGGTAAGACTGGAAAAAAAGCATATTTTAAAAATTGATAGACTTGAATGGTGGATTAAGCATATTACTCCTAGTTTAGAGGTTGAAACAGCTATTGCAAAAAGATTAAATACTAACAAACCAATTCCAGTAAATTTTCTAAAGCGTACTGCTAGTTCAGCAACTTTTTCCGAACAAAGATTTAACTGGCATTTTACTAGAACTGCGAATACTCCAAGATATTTATTGCTAACTTTTCAAAGAAATAATTCTCCAAGTTTTGATAAGAACAATAATCTCTTCCATATTAATACAATTCGAAGTTTACAAGTTTCATTAAATCAAACCCGATATCCAATTGATCCATTAAGATTCGATGATACCAATAATCAATTATGGAAGGATATGATCTTATCGAAATCTTTGTATAGAATTTGGAGTTGAACCACAATTAACTCCTGGAGATTGGAGACATTTATATCCGTGTTTTCTGTTTCGATTTAATGCACAATCTGAAGATATTATCAAGACTGGTTGTGAATGTAACAATAATATTGAAAAGAAAGATTCCACAACTTCATTGAATGGCTTATGGTTTATTGCTAGAAGAGTGTGAAAATAGTCTATTGAAATTCTTAATGGAAAGATGGCTAGGATAGGTTAGTAACCTGAGAACCCTTTGGTCCGATCGGTTAAAGCCCAAGACTTCGTCGATTAATTAATTTTTTTCATAACTAGAATAGACGAGATAAAATTTTTTTGTAACTTAAAATTTTTTGGTAACTTGGAAATTTTTTTAATAACTAGAATAGATTAAAATTTTGATAACTAGAATAGATTAAAATTTTTAGTAACTTAAAATTTTTTTATTAAAAATGTCGCAAGCGAAAAGTAATATTAATAATAAAACTGTTGAATTAAAATTAACGTAAAGATTGTTGACATAAAAATACCCCTATAAACTATTACGATTAACAAAAAAAAGTATTATCAGTAGTAAACCACATGATAGAGAATTAATTCGAATTTACAAGATAGAAAAGAATGGCGGGATTCTACCATTAATTCCTCTAATAATAGGAGGCATAGCAGCTGCAAGGAAGTGTTGCAGGTGGGGAGACAGATGGTATTGTCCAAGCAAGTAGACATAAAAATAAATCAGAGAAAGGCACATTAGAAGAACAAAAACGTCGATAATAGAGAGTTATAGAAAGTTGATAAATTTTTATTAGTCAATTAAAATTAAGATTGATGAAGGAGAAACGAGTGATCTTAAAAATATAGTCTCCACAATGTTTGATGGATTTAATTGAAATTAAAGAAACTAAAAGATGGTTCTAGAATATATCTAAGTCCTGAGTATGATTCGGTAATATCCTCAGGACCTTTGGTCCATAAGGTAAAACATTTTATTTTATCTCTTTAAATTTTTTTTTATCTTTTAAAAATAGAATTCTTCCTACAAAGTCCTCCGAAAATTTAATTAAATTAAAAATTTCTAATTTTAGAGTTTATTGAGATTATCCTATTAAGAACAAAAATAGAAGAAACTCACGCGACAAATTGTAAAAATTTACGAAGGTAATCGACGACAAACAAAAGGTTTTGGCTACTACCTACGGTGGTGACATACAAAAAACATTAGAAAACTTTCCTGGAATTATTTGGGATAAATATTTCGAAGAAAAACATCTTCCTGGTCATTCATATACCGTCCAGAACTCGATTAGATATCAGA
>CAJQUW010008490.1:0-202087 GCA_907163375.1 Prostheceraeus crozeri | reverse complement strand
AGCTTGGAGTAATCTAGTACAGCTTGACCAATATAGATGGGTTTGCACAACTCAACTTCAGATTTTATCATTTTAACACCTATAAGGTCCTCATCGATAATGTCTCTATCGATGAATAGAGGTGATGAGATCAATTTGTGATACTTTTGATCATCATTAACTAGTTTGTACTTTACGCGCTTTCTAACATCCTCCATCGTCTTACCAAATAGACTGTTGTTCTTATATTTATAAAAATCTTTTTCAAAATTATTTTGGGCTAGTGCACGTTTCTGGCTGTTACTATCTATGTAGGGTTTGAAGAAGGCTTTCTGTCTAAATTTAATAATGCGGTGAACTCTTTTTAAAATCATGCCCATTTCTAAATAAAATTTTAAGATGCTAAAGTGGACTAGATAGTTTTCCTTATCATACTGGGTGAGTAAAAGTTTGCGGCAAGGCTTATACTTGGGTTGTCCACATGATTCTAAATCTTTATGAAATTGTTTCATAAAGTCGGAAAACATATCTTTACTCACTTCACCTGATTCGGGTGCGAGTGGAAAATCTACGGTTTTATGTTTAATATTATTTGGATAGATTAGATCTATCTCAAAATAATATCCGCAATCACCTTCATCTGGGATTGCTAGTATGTTAGAAGGGTTGGAGAAATGCTGAATTTCACTATCATCTAACCAGCTAAACTCAGAGTGAGGAGTGGTTTGGATAGTGAACTACCATACAAATTATTTTGGTCATAATACTTAAGATGAGTCTGATCATTACCTACTGTTTCAGATTTTAACCTATGTTTATTTACACATGTGAGACCACCGCGAATTCCTCGCTCAAATAAATTATACATCTCTGGATCTTGTAAGAGATGAATGGTCTCACCAGTCATTTTAAAAGCAGACTTAAATGACATGGCTGGCAGACTGACAAAGTGGACGGGATCTAACTTATCTTCTTCTAATGCCACTCGTCGAAACTCCTGAAATACATCAGCCAGCAAAAATACATCTAACTTAAGGTAGGCAATCATATATTCGCCAAATGTATGGCAGTCAAATTTTATCCATGCATCTTGTGCATGATCATAATCTTCGATCTTACATTCTGCGCCGGTCAAATCATTTTTAAATTTATCTATGGGCGGAAGAGAAGTCTCGCCGAGTTTACTAATCGCATCAAAATATGCATATGGAAAGACTCCTTTCCGTGTGATGACTTCATCGGTTAGATTTGGATATTGTTTCTTAAGATTTTGTGTTAGTGGAAGAGACTTTAGATTTTGTACGAGAGAGGCCAGTGATGCAGTCATAAATTGGTAGGAATCTAAAAATTTTATATCAAAATAGACCGTCTTATTTTCTTTAGTTTTATCGACAGGCACTTTTGCTGTCATGGCCATAAACTTCTCTCTTGTTTGTGCTATTACATTAAGCTTCCACTCTTTCATTTGACCTAAACCTCCTTTTATTATCATATGGCTGTCGTAGCCCTTGAAATTATGGAAAATAACGGGTAATGTACGCCGTTTCATCCTAAGTGAAAAATTGCATTTTGAACAGAGTGCGTTTCTAAATTTACCATTGATGTGATCATGGTCGCGCACTTTCTTAATCTTATCATCGTCAAATGTTTTACTACATTTGGGGCAAACGTTGCAACTATCAAATTTTGCTTGATCATCTGCTGTCATATGCAATGATCTGCGATAGAGTTCACCATCATACTTTTGTTGAAATTTTACAGCCTGTTCGAGGAATTGTAGGATTGGTAAATACAATCCTCACCTTGCCAGACGCGCATTTTATTTTGCCTACTCCTAAAGTGATCATGCCATACTTCATAGCAGGAAATGACTGCTGGTCGATGGATGTTATCATCGATATAACATTCGATGTCAGCATAGATGACACGAAGAGGACTTAGTTCATCACCATTCTCTCTATATGAAAACTCCTTATCTTTGGGCATGCGCTCCATTTGTAGTTTACCTCGCTTACACCATTCGTAATGAGTTTCAAATTTAGTTTTCCTCCTAAAGTGGCGAATACATCTGTCGCAGTAATATAACTCTCTACTAGAGTTTTCTAAGTGGTGGTATAAGCGAGAGATTTTGGGAATACCGCAGTAGTGCCATTCCTCACTATCATCCTGTTTTACTAATAACAGGTTTACTGTACGTTCATAACAACTCGAACGCGAGTTGTAGCGCACACCCTTCAATCCCTTTTCCCAAACATGGAGAACTATTTTAATATTGTTGAATTTTTCAAATTTTTCTATATCTTTAATTTTCATATCGTCACTATTACAGTCATCGAAGTTTAATTCATTCTCCCACTGCCTATAGCTATATGTGCGATTTCGATTCGCATTGATGTCATTATAGTGGAGAATGGAGAGGACAGCATATTTAAAACATTGCGATTCGCAATCGACATTGATGACTGCTGTTTTGTTTTTTAAATTTTTTGGAAGTTTAAAGGAGCCTCGACCACTATGATTTCCTAATAAACTGATTTTAAATAAGGCGGACTCAATGCCGTCAAAAATGAGACCGCTATCGCGCTCGTTAAATTTATCAATATTTAATTTTAATCCTTGGATGTGAAAATTTATCCAAGACTCATAGTCTACAACCTCGGTTGCAGGAGAGGAGGGTATGTGAAACTCCAACCTCTCTATTATTTGTCCGGTATGGTGGTCGATTTTTACATATTTTATTTTAAGATAGATGAGCGCCTTCATCCTAAAATTGTCTAAATTGTTGAAGAGCGCTTCTATCAATGATGAATTTTGATGAAACCATTCCTCAAAGTTAGCAATGGTTTCTGAGGAGTCCATCTGGTAGTTCCTCACTAAATTATTTATGGACACTTCAGTGAGTCGGATAGAGGAGGTACCGTTGGTGTAGGTATCGTTCGTGTGTGTATGTTGAAGTCTGTGCGAAGATAGTTCAAAACGTGTCTCGAAAGACTGAGCGCACAAGTCGCAAGAAAAGGAGACGACGTTAACAGAATCATCCCCACCTTCGGAGATTGATGCCGGCTTAGGTCGACAAACACCTCGCTTGATGTGTCGGGTGAGATCCCATTTCCTCGTGAAGATGTGCCCACAGTCAGCACATTCCCACTCGTTGCCATGTCGCGACAGTTCTGAGGTGGAACTCACATCACCTGAAAGAGAAATCATTCTATCATCTCTGTTCAAGCCTCAGTGTATTGTTACAACCTACCTTGACTCAATAACTCTAAACTTTCCTCGAGAAGGGAGGGCGTTGGTGATGAAGTTGATGCCTGAAATTGAGGAAGATGCTATTAACCACACGTTTGAGGGAGATGAGAGAGGAAATCTTCAACTTACCATTTGAACGAAATCAAGATTAAGGTTGATACTTCAACAAGATAGAGTCTTCACTCAAATTTGGAATTCACGAGATAGCAGTTCACTTGTACACCTCAAATAATAACAGAATTCGCTAGAGAACACTTCACTTATACGTCACAAAGACAGAGTGAAATGATACGGATGTCACTTTACATATATACTTTCATATTCATCATTCATTGGCTGCTCATTCTGATTGGCTGCTTGTTGATACTTAAGAATTAGAAAACATTTCAAAGTCATTATTCACAGTCAACATGACAAGCCCTCCGACAACACCAAACACAAAATTCTCTTCTCCATGCTCAACACCAAAGGCGCTCGTTACACCAAACGCTCCAACGAAGGGGAAGGTAGAGAAGGTGTACCGACTGGACAATATCAGGAAGTTATCATTACCAGCGGACGAGGAAGAGGAGAGTGTATGTGAGAAGGAGTGTCCCGACTTAACAGGCGTGAGGTGGAAGTATCTCCAGTACGATACTGACGATGTGATGGAGATCACCAGCACGAAATTCCTCCACCAATTATGGGAGTGGTACACCCCTAACTCCCAGCCACGAACTATGGGAGAGTGGGAGTATATTGATAAAGTGAGGCTCGCAGTGGAAGAACGATTAAAGCAAGTGAACTGTTTTTGTTATCTATGTGAAGCCAGACTCTGGGACGATATTGACGATGAAGACCTTTTGAAATACATGCCATAATAAATTTTTATTTCATATTATCTTTGCTTTCATACTGACATACTTGAATGGGGCTTCAGTGGATGATTTAACCATGTATAATTTTTCATTTGGAAATAGTAGCACGCTTAGTCTAACTTGTAAATCTTATAACATTTCATATGGGCGATGATGGTAGATGAAATAGTATTAAATAAAATTAAGATAGCTTACATGATTATGGGATAGCAATCGACTGCGATCCATGTGTAAAGAGCTTGTTAGACTACGGATGGGCTTAAGTGGATGATTTAACCATGTATACTTTTTCATTTGGAAATAGTAGCACGCTTAGTCTAACTTGTAAATCTTATAACATTTCATATGGACGATGATGGTAGATGAAATAGTGTTAAATAAATTAAGATAGCTTACACTTCTGATACAGGGATAGCAATCGACTGCGATCCATATGTAAAGAACTTGTTAGACTACGGAAGAGAGAAGTGTGTTATGTTGCGTGTGGCGCGTGAGTGTCCTCCCATTTCATTCCATTCATCAATTCATCTCATTGATAGAGACAGGTAGAACTCATGGTTCTCATAACGTATGCAATGGAAAGTTTTAGGCAACCTTCGACAGTTGGCTAAATGTCGCCCTGGCGCGAATGCATACTACGTTGAGACAGAGGCAATCACTTGCAAACATGACGCAGAGAGGTTTAACAAGATTGACCATTGCCGAATGTCCCTTGCGGTATACATAGCTACGGGTTTCACCGCCGCCCTTTACAGGAACGCCCGTCGAAAGGAAGTATTACACCGAACTTCATTTGCAACGTTCAAGTTGACTGATAGCAGATTCAACTTAATGATAGTATTCGCCAGTCCGAAGACTGCCCAGGGCAAACCGCGTGGAGGTTCTATCATGTCTTGCCCCATGGTGGCCCTTAAGAGAGCCGATGGTTCGTTCTCGGGAGTAACGTCATCTTACACCCTACCAACTCTGCTGAGAGAGTCTTTGACTCTCTCTTTGGTAGCACTGTCGACTTCCACACTAACTGGCACATGGCTAAAAAGTGGAATGTAGCGCCATTCCGTTGGATTGACAGCAGTTGCTGTCATCGGATTGCCAATCTGAGCAAGATTGTTGTGAACTCTGTCTTGCTCCTCTATTCTAGCAAATTCATTAAATAAATTTCGCGGTCTTAACTGCGGTCCGCGAGGAGAGTTGACTGCAGCGTTTGGCGTCTCCATGATTGAAATGAAATGAAATGAGAGGTAGTGGTTTATATACCCCTCTAATGTGATGTAACGTTCAAGTTGACTGATAGCAGATTCAACTTAATGATAGTATTCGCCAGTCTAAAGACTGCCCAGGGCAAACCGCGTGGAGGTTCTATCATGTCTTGCCCCATGGTGGCCCTTAAGGGAGCCGTTGGTTCGTTCTCGTCGTATCTGAAAATAGAAGGAAAAATAGATGAAAATATATTCAAGTGATAGAGATGATATTAACTTACCATAAGAGAAATTTAGCCGGTTCGCGACCCCTTCGATGGTGATGGTTGAGGTAAGTATTTGGCCGGCAGTTTCCGCTTCCGGTGGCGCAGCTCCTTTATTTCGCCATCATGCTTTATAGAGACATGGAGACAGCGCATCTCCGCCATTGCTCCCTCGTAGCACTCAAATGTGGCATCCAAGTCCTCACTCTCAAGGATGACGCTGTCGACGATTCTGCTCTTGATGATGGGAATGTGGAGCGTTGTTCGTCTCTCTTCTTTCTTCTGACTCTCAGTCAGGCTAGTCTTTAATTGCTCAATTTTTAAATTTGATACCTCTTCCTGAGCTTTTAGCGATTTTATGTAAGTCGCCTGCTCTTCAACTCGTTTTTCGCTGGCAAGCGCCCTTTGTCGGAAAGGTTCTAAGTTAATTACTTGGGTCTTGAGGGCCCGAATCTCGGCTACCTGACCCTTCAGGTGGAAATTGTCATCCCTAAGGGCCGAACATTCGTTTTTGTAACGAGTGAGCTCATCTTTTAATTTCGTGAGTGCATATTCCTGGCTCACTTTTGCGATCTGCTCATCCTTATTCCAGCTGTTCATCTGCTGCTTAATCCCCTTCTTTACTGGGGAAGGTGCGATTACTTTCTTTTTCGGGGAAGACTGATTTGTTGGTTTTCCTATCTCTTCCGTGTTTTTAGTGATGACGACCTCCTCAGAATCGGAGTCATCTGAGCTGTCCAAATCGCTTAGTGGGGCCTTCTCTTCTGCTGTTGCTGAGGTAGTGACCGAAGCAGCAGGTTCCAAAATTGTTGCAATAGCCTCTTGTAGTGCTGCGTCTAGATCGACTGTTTCTTCGTTGAAGAAGGGTGCGATCACTTTGCCGATATCTGATGTTATATAATTGTTAGCCTTTTTGAGCGGACATTCGGCGTGGGCGATGTAAAATGCCTCATGCTCCTTGCCTTTTAAAATTTTCAGGCAATGTGTACAGCCGGAAATAACGGCTCTTTCCTCGTGGAAGTGAGGAGTATTCTTGTACTTATTAATGTGGCGTTTGAATTCGCCACCCCTCTTTATTTCTCCGCAAGAACACTTTTTAAATAAAAATTTTGAGTTGCCTCCCATTTTGTAACTTATGTATCTGTAAAGGAAGGATGAAATAGAATTACTAACAGGCGACATTGGCAGCCATTCTTATAATCATACAGCTAAATTGTGAGATTGGTGGAAAGTGTCGAACCTTTGAATCCGTTACAGGCATTACTCAGAGGGGATCTTATCCCAACTCCAAGGCCTCGGCCCACAAATCCAACCTCCCGCGGACAGAGCGTGCGTCATATCACTGTGTTGGTATCCGGACCCCGATTTTGACATGAAAATCAGTGGATTGTTTACAAAGGTTGCAAATTCCAAGCCGAAGCTTGCCTCCCACAACTTTATAAATGTCTTAGTTGAATTCAGAAGGTTTGAAAACCCAGAAAATTGCCAAAAATAGCGAATTTAAATTTTTCAACTTTTTAGCACTACTTATGAAATTTTATAAGTAGTCTGTCACTTAGGGCAGGTCAATAGCGACCGAACCTTTTTTGAATCAAGTCAAACGGACTTGTAGAAGCAAAGTTACAAGCCTTTAAAGTTTTGGAGTCTTTTATGGCCTGGAGACGAAGGCCATCTCCTGGCTAACCTCTAAGTTTGACGGCTTAGCTGATATCAGCAATGAAATTTTCTAAGTCGGTTTCTTACAGAAACTCGGAATTGGAATGTCCGAAGCTATCATCGGAGTTCAGAGAGACGACTTACCGTTGACAATCTCTCGTCTTAATGAAAAGTCTCCGTCGGTTCCCAGCTTATATAGTGTGGCGATCAGCTGATGACGTAATACCCATCATCCAAACACTAAAAACCCGTCTATCTCCGATTCTAGTGCTCCGATTGAGCTGAAAATACACTATTTTCATGTAGAATTTGACGCTGAATCCGAATCTGGCCTCCGTTTTCCCATCCGATGCTTCGTTTTGGCTCTACAGTAGGCAGCCATCGCAAAAATTCTAACTGTCGTTTTTCCGAAAAATGTTGAAAATTTTTCTCGCCGATTGACTTGAAACTCTCCGATTGACATGAAACTCACCATACAGATATAGAATTTCACGCTGATTCCAAATCTGAAATCCGTTTTCCAATCCGATGCTTCGTTTTGGCTCTACAGTAGGCAGCCATCACAAAAATTCTAACTCGTTTTGAAGCTACAGCCCAAAACGTCCCAAATTCTAACTCTGTCGTTTTTCGCCAATGTCCCAAAATCTTAAATGGCGTCTCACATCTAAACGAAGACAGATAGGAACAAGCCGATTCTTTCAGTGAATTTGTCTCACTCTTAGCTTTCAAACGAGCTATGGCACGACTAAATCCGTCCACTGGAAGCCAAAATCGAAGCGAGCTGTCCAGAGGGGGGGGACGTCAGCGAAAATTTTTCTCTCCGATTGACTTGAAACTCACCATACCGATGCAGAATTTCACGCTGAATCCGAATCTGGCCTCCGTTTTCCCATCCGATGGTTCGTTTGGGCGCCACACACCAAAACGTCCCAAATTCTAACTCTGTCGTTTTTTCGAAAAATTTTTTGTCGCCGATTGACTTGAAACTCACCATACAGATAGAGAATTTCACGCTGATTCCAAATCTGAAATCCGTTTTCCAATCCGATGCTTCGTTTTGAAACTAGAGCCCAAAACGTCCCAAATTCTAACTCTGTCGTTTTTCGCCAATGTCCCAAAATCTTAAATGGCGTCTCACATCTAAACGAAGACAGATAGGAACAAGCCGATTCTTTCACTGAATTTGTCTCACTCTTTGCTTTCAAACGAGCTATGGCACGACTAAATCCGTCCACTGGAAGCCAAAATCGAAGCGAGCTGTCCAGAGGGGGGGGGGACGTCAGCGAAAATTTTTCTCTCCGATTGACTTGAAACTCACCATACCGATGCAGAATTTCACGCTGAATCCGAATCTGGCCTCCGTTTTCCCATCCGAGCACTCCTTCCACTCGAAACAGCCCATTTTACAACCCAACATTCAGCAGATTGCACGAAAAACATCACACACTATAGCCTCAAGACTAATCCTGGCGGTCGCCCAAGTCCACCACGACACTCTGTCGTTCCAGAGGGGGGGGACGTCAGCGAACATTTTGCGAACATGAACCAACCTGGCCGGCACACCACGACAGACTACAACCTCTGTCGTTCCAGAGGGGGGGGACGTAAGCGATGGCGGCCATCTTGCGCTATCTGGTGTTTGTCACTTCCTTACTACTCGAGTTGCCAATTTAACAAATATTAAATCTCCAAAGCTGTTATGACACGGGCAACCTGTAAAAAAGTATCATTTCATTCTGCTTTGCTATCATGATCAGTCAATTCCGTTGTAATTTCTTCAAATCTGCAAAAATTTGAATGTCTCACATTTGATAACAATTACCCAGGAATATCTCCCTTGAGTTCATATAATAAAATCGAAAGTGTATACACATTGGGATTTAATAAATGCGGAGTTACCACTCATCCTAACATACTTAATCTATGAAGTAGGGATATATATTTACTCTATGACTAAGCCTATACTTCAAACCGTTTCCTCAACAACCAGTCATAAACAAGAGCACTTGTAGATCCTGTGGATAGTTCATCAATAATTTGTCTTCGAAAACAAACCAAACCAAACGACATGCTTCACGCATTGCCGCACCGACTATAACACCGCCTTCACACTACACAGAACACTCAAACTTGAAAGAATGACCTCACCCGAATGTGAAGAAAAGGACATCAAACCACCTCCTCGACTGTTTATCCTATATGAATGCATTGTTCAGATAAACACCAATGTCTGGGAACAAGAATCACAGCAATCGACACATTTCACGCATTGCTAGACTAACTAGAACATTGCCTAGTCTGTCACAAGAACTCTCCATTTTAAGCGACATGACCTCGCGCGAATGCGAAGAAAAGTACATGAAACAGCTTCCTCGTCTGTTTATCCTATATGAATGCATTCTTCAGATCAACACCAATGTCTGGGAACAAGAATCAATGCAAGCGACACATTTCACGCATTGCTACACTACCTAGAACATTGCCTAGTCTGTAATAAGAACTCTCCATTTTGAGCGACATGACCTCGCGCGAATGCGAAGAAAAGTACATCAAACCACCTCCTCGTCTGTTTATCCTATATTAATGCATTCTTGAGATCAACACCAATGTCTGGGAACAAGAATCAATGCAATCGACACATTTCACGCATTGCTACACTACCTAGAACATTGCCAAGTCTGTGATAAATATTTTCCTTTTGACATTGGATGAGCTCACGCGAATGCGAAGAAAAGTACATGAAACAGCTTCCTCGTCTGTTTATCCTATATGAATGCATTCTTCAGATCAACACAAAGGTCTATGAACAAGAATCAATGCAATCGACACATTTCACGCATTGCTACACTACCTAGAACATTGCCTAGTCTGTCACAAGAACTCTCCATTTTGAGCGACATGACCTCGCGCGAATGCGAAGAAAAGTACATCAAACAGCTTCCTCGTCTGTTTATCCTATATGAATGCATTCTTCAGAACAACACCGAAGTCTGGAAACAAGAATCAATGCAAGCGACAGATTTCACGCATTGCTACACTACCTAGAACATTGCCAAGTCAGTGATAAATATTGACGTTCTGATATTGCATGAGCTTGCGCGAATGCGAAGAAAAGTACATGAAACAGCTTCCTCGTCTGTTTATCCTATATGAATGCATTCTTCAGATCAACACAAAGGTCTATGAACAAGAATCAATGCAATCGACACATTTCACGCATTGCTACACTACCTAGAACATTGCCTAGTCTGTGAAAGATTACCGGTGCTGACAGATTGCCGATTCTAATGTTAAGAACTGAATTTCGAATAATAAAACAGTTGTAGTTATGATAGAAGATCTGAGTTTATTTGTCATGATTGTTGGTCATACAGTCAGGTCATTTTTAAAGTGAAAAGAAAATTGCTATAAAGAAAATCCTTTGTTTTTCGATCACTGTCTGCACAGGTTGCAGTTGAGGTCATTGGAGTCCATCCAGCAATCTTTATGGAACCAAAAGTTACAGCTTTTGCACAGGATCTGAAAGATTAAAAATTCTGAATGTAACGCATATATACATGCACGAGTATCTTCGAATGCTCGTTTGATGAGCACAATGAAGGTGCTACGCATTATGAGAATTTAAAGTTTTTTATTTTACTGACAAAATAATCTACGAGTAAGAGGATAGGAATTTAGATGATAGAGCATTCACATGTAGTCAATGGAATTCTGTCTAAATCAAGAGCTGACACAAGTCAAGAGTCGACACAAATTAAGTCCAAATCAGTGTTAGAAGTCGGAAGAAATGAAAATCCTGGTAGGCAGTATGAAAAGTGGACATGAAGAACCACAAATTGAACTTTGAAATGTCTTCAATAGCTAGTGGGTCAAGTTTTCACGAAGAATATGTCGATTTCAACTATCTGGTTGTCTGTTACTTGAGCCTCTGATATTATCAATGTTAACTTATAATCGGTTAAGAAGCAGACTAATGACTAGGCTACATCTTCTACATTCATTCTTTTTTATGCATATAATACTGTACAAATATGTGCACAAACTCATATTTTACAGCATACCTTTCGATGCTTTGGAAATGAGTGTGACTGACAACTTAAGCGTGATTTTGCTAATCTTAAAGACTTTCTCATGATAGCATGTGCCGAAGTACAAATAAAACTGCACCTAAATGTAGCTACACCTCAATATAGAAACGTTCTAATTTCGGTCGCAAAACTTGGGTAATTCCATGCAAGCTACTTGAAGTTGAAATACATGTAAGTACAATTGCATTAGTTACATATTTTGCAAGTGCACTAAGTCAGCAAACAATAAAAGTTGAACACGAGCAATCATTCGTGAACAACTCAATGGAAATATCGATCGTTAACCCTTAGCATTTACCATGGATTCCAGCCATTTATTCGGCTTGATGAGAGAGTCCCTCATGTCTCGCGTAATGGTAACTGTTAAGCGAGAGGCAAAATTCATTCCCGGAGCTTTCACATTCCATGAGCTCAGTGGGAGCCTTGCTTTCGACTTCAGTTGGTGCAGTTTTTTGTGCAGATGATGTATCGTGTCCAGAGGTAACCTGAAAATTTGGAGAAAATGACCGGTAATAATATCCTTCTACATGTATAGGCCTCTAAAGCAAGGATCCCTTGCGAACATTTTGAAACTTGCTACATCTTGAAACATGTTATTTATTCAATTATTCATTTCAGTTTAACCACAAAATCTTTGATCAGATCACAATCAAAGTGGAAAAATGACATAATAACAAAGAATTTAGTCAACATTCAATTCAAGCAGCATTGAACAATAACTGCTTTTTCAAATATTACTTGAAAGTATAAAACCGATATTAATACCGACAGTTTCTGGGAGGGAAGTCCAGAACTTAGGACCCAAAACTTCAAATGTGTTTTGAGCAACACTACGTTTAGCAATGGAGTGACAGATGAATGGAGTTTGATGTGAACGAAGAAAAAAAGTTGATGATCTAGAATCTGGGAATGAGGTTGGCTCTAGCAAGTAAATAGATGCATTGCCATATACACATTTATGCGCCATGCAAAAAAATCTTAAACTGAATCCTTTTGCGGATTGGTAGCTAATTTGGAGCATAAATAACAGGAGGTGTAGGCTTAAACCAGCGCAAGAGTTCTGTATTCGTTGAAGTCTCTGAATAGGGCAGGAAGTGCAAAGACTCAAAATTGAATTGCAATAATCAGTTCGAGAGTAAAACATATGATGAGCAAACTATAGCACAATGTTTTTCATTGATTACATGGCGAATCTTAAACAAATTTCTCAGGAACATGAAACCAGTTTGACACATTTTCGATATATGCGCATCAAATGACAGATATATACCCTAAATACGCACCGAGATATGTTATACAAGGGAATAAATCAACAGGAAGAGTCCAAAGTTTTATTCCAGAAACCACTGAAGCATTGTATTTTAGGTGCACAACAAAAAGTTGACTTAGAATTAAATTAGATTAAATGATAGAATTAAAGACTTTACGTATGGCATTTCTGCCAGAAATACATATGTCATCCTTATCAAACATTTCGTGCAGATGCACAAACAATTATTGATTGCTTATTTATCATTTTCACATTTGTTTTTCTTGCGACCAAAAAAGAGATGATGGAGATGTTAAAAATGGCATTTCGAAATAAACATGTTAATAACCGAATACGTTCTGTACATGAAATTGGTAAAGACATAAAAGTGTGATAAAGAACAATGTAGAAATAGGCAAGGATAATAAGAATGCATATTGAGTTACATGGTAAGACCTCATGTTTATGGCGATAGATTAACTTGAATGGCGATTATCTTCAGGAATGACGGTGATAAGTTATTCATGCTCTTTGAGGATTTTTTAAGGGAATTGCTTGATTCAATTCATTTTTATTGCATCTGTCATTCCGTAATTGAGCTTATCAACCTGCTTCGCTTTTTTTGATATTCTTGAAAGAGACTATAAAAACACTTATGTGCATAGATTCCCCAAGCCTCCGTACACTTTGCTCAATTCAACTGACGTGGCTGGGTGAATCTTTATCAAATGATTCCTGTGGTATCTGTGGTGGTTGAGGTGTTATAGGCGTTCATCAACTTGTAAATTCCATAAACAAATTCAATTAATCATCAAGCAGTTATCGAAAATTCACAGCGAGAAAGGCAGGAAACTTTTATACGGACGCATACTAAAGAATATTATGTAAAATACGTAGGGAGAACATGGTAGAATGAGCGCTGATTTGTAAACAAGGTTGCATTCCAATTAATCTGAAATAAGTATAAAGATCAAGGAGATGGTGCTCTTGATGTACTTTATAGATATAACTTCCTCAACTTGATAACTCAAGTTACTAAATGAAAAAACAATATGCACTATTATGAACATGATGTTCTGTCATGAACGTGATTAATAATGAATTCTCCAGCACATTTCCTGGTGTGTGAGTGTGTGTGTCGAATAGAGATGTGCCGATATATGAAATTTTGTCGATAAGCGATGCCGATAATTTGCGGCCCTTTGTCCTTGATAAAATCAGCTAGATATCAGTCACCAGACCAACATTCACGATTGACACTAGCCACAGGCCCTTATTTTGGATTATATGATGTACATGCATAATTGTACATAAATCATCGCATTTATCTTGCTCTATATTCATCTCTATATTAGACAAGCACTGAATGTACTTTATAAAAATGAAATAGCTACTATTTTTAAAATTTTGAAAAATTTACATTTTCAAAATCATTAATATTATCATTGGTAAGATAATGGCCGATAACTGATATGTCAGAAAAATTGCTGATTATAAGCATTACCTGTGAAGTACATGTAAGATTTCAATATTAAGAAAGAGGCCGATACAATTTCGGTGAAGTGATTTGTTGTGTTTTTATTGATGAGGACATTGCCTAGGCAGGCCGTTTTTTATTGATGAGGCCGTTTTTACTCTTTCACCTACTGAGCAGCATTATTTAATTGATTTCAATATTATTCTACTATCATTTTGTACTTCCATTCAATATTCAAATTAATGATATTATCCTTTTTCTTGGCTTTTTGTCTTCAAAATTCATTGTCGTTTCCATTTCAAGTAAAAGGAACATGAAACTAAAACAGTTAAGTAACTGCAAGGAACATTTTAACGTCGGAACATTTTAGATAGCACAAACCTGTTTGACGCATTCTACAAGATAAAGGAAATGAACTAGAAATTACGCAAGAAAAGTAGGAATACGAATTGCTTGATAGCTGATTAGTATCGTGAACTGATTTATTGCTAACACAAGCATGTACCATCGGAATTTAAAGAAAATAATCTCTAGAATTCTACAAAAAATTGTCGCCATTATCCATGTCATTTCTACGATTTTATTAGCTAACAGTTACATCCACCCAAACCGACTTACCGAGACGTCTTGTTTTCAGGTACTTGGGTTCTTCTCTGTTGCATGTGTTGGATCCCTTCCAAATCTCCTTGCTGTCAGCAAGCGAGGTTCCGGGTATGCGGAAGGCGTTTCTACGTTTCCGCGATTTCCCTGTGATTGTAGCGATTCTTGCGCTCGTCCTCTCAGCCTGAACTTCGACGAAGTTCAGGATATTGCATCTACGTCCATAGCCAGGGCCAGTGCTCTTCTGTAATCGCTTAACCCATCTGTCGGAAGTAAATGATAAAATAATTGGTGAAATCATCTCCCATTCGGTCAAGCATAATTTCATCGGCAGTCATAATCTTTTTACGGTAAGCATGTATACGTTGTGGAAAAATATAGAATGCTAGATTGTGGATGACGACATTGAGGTCATGCAATATTTCATTTATAAGATGAATCGTGATAAGTGATAATTTATAAGTTTTAAATCGTGATATTTCAAATACTTGTTGGGAAAATGCTTTTTCATTGATCTTTCTTCATTGATAATTTCATTCCTGTAATGCAATAATGCTCAAGAAGACCCATGCAACTTCTGAAAATTTCGCCCATTTCCGTTCTCTCTCTAGTGCAACGCATGAGTTGCACTATGTCAAACAAGGTTGGGAACACGTTGGAATAACACATTTTGTTTTCTAGATGTACCGAGAGACAGATTTTTCATAACTGGAACAATTCCTTTTTTCGAATTTCTTGTAGTGAGTGGGTTTCTATGACTTACATACGTATAATAAGTATATAAAGACGGACACCAGAAACAGAAATTAGATTAAAGAGACAAAAGATAAATACGAGATGTAGTGTTCAATAATGATGTTAGAGTAAGTATGCTGCAAGAATATCTAGGCTTCTCAAGATATCAGGCGTATGTAAGAAAGGTATAAAATACGCTATACTGTACTAGTAGTAGCGAGATCCGTCATATAATAGGCCGGCATTTTTATACGTAGGTTCACCGAATGTTGGTTCATATCATGTTTCTGTCGATAAATTTTTAATGTAATTAAATAGAACCTGGCTAAGAGCAACATGAATTAATAGAACCCCGGGTTCTATTAGAAGATATACGGTGTTCTCAAACAACTGAAGTTCACTTGCTGGAATTTGCATAAACTTCCGAAGTCGCCCAGTGATATTCAAAGCCAAAAATACGATGTACTAATATCAATGTACTAATAATTTGTATTTTTGTGTGTCTTCTTCCGAAAGTCAAACTCTTCAATCGTAAAATTGAGGATAGAGGAGAGGGAATTATTTTCATCTAATTATCTTATTGGAATAAGGTCTTGGATTTCAGCTGATGATTAAAATGATTGAAGTAGCCACAGTTTATGACATGACAGTTCCATCGCACAAAAACGGCAACATGTTCCTATTTACATTTCCAGTAAGGCGACTCTAAGGTCAGTTACATTCGATATTGATACGACACACGCACATCTTTACCGATAGGGCTAAATCTAAAGGATATGTATTGGCATCTACATCTGAAAGTAGAAACAGCAATTTGATCATTAACGCGTCATATGAAAGCAATATCTCATCATCTTACAGACAGGAAAGCAGGAACCTAATTTGCTCAAATGTGAATCAGTATTACTTAAGAAGCACATTTTACGTTATGAATAAATGAAATAACAAAAATATACACAAATGAAATAAATGATGTTATACATAAATGAAATAACTCAGAATCAGCATACGCAACAAAAAATGATGATGTATAACGCCATATACGCCATTACATGCTCAGAAGGTCTGACAGTTTAACTCGTTCTATCAAACTTCAGAACAAGCTTAGGCTACAGGCAGCTGTGGAGCAGATGCATAATGCCATATACGCCATTACATGATCGGAAGGTCTGACAGTTCAACTCATTCCATCAAACTTCCGAACAAGTTTAGGCTATAGGCAGCTGTAAAACTGCATATCTGAAACGAAAACGATATGACATATAAAACATGAGAAATTCTTAGTTCTCAGTTAGAATTATTATGTAGAGATGGATAGTGAATAAATAAGTACCATGTTTCATCGAAAAGAGCCCACCTCTTAATAGAACTATTAGATGCTGTGATAAAATTCCTTCACTTGTTTTTCAGTGCCATGAAACCAATGTCATGTTGCACTTAGAAATGGAATTTCTTTCTAACTAATTCAATAATTGATAGACATAATTATTTCATCTTGGTTTCATCGTGACATAATAATCATGAATGTCGAATGTATTTCCATTGGCATACATGATGCATTGCATGTCATAATACCTTTGCTTGACTCCATTACTTGTAAAATTTCCTTGGGAACTAGGGTCTCTTTCCTACCGCAAATTTCTATCACACTCAAAATCAGTCTTGCCCCATTCCCGTTCAGAGTTGCAATAATTCAGACAAGCTAATAACTTTTCTACTCGGTACCCACAAATAGCTATAACATAAGAAAAATCTTACACATATTATTGGCCATAATAGTTATTGAATGTAATCCAAAAGTGTCAGTACATGAAAATGGAGTTGCACATAATCCACCCTTGAATAGAACCCTTTCTGCAATGTCTTTCAAAGAAGAAACGGTAATTGATATAACTCACCGCCAGACGGCAACGACTCTTTTTCGGGAAGTGTGCTTCTTCACGCATTGATAATTCATTAGGAGGACGCAATCCACTCCAGCAGCTTCCAGCAGCTCTTTAATTTTTGGTGCGAACTCGCCACTTTCAAAAACCACCTTGGCTAAACTTCTACTTATTGATACTTCTTTCTCCATATTTCTTTTTGCTGTAAAATGAAAGAGAAATGGCTAGAATGACCAACAAAAATTACACCAGTTCTTAAGTTACATGATTTGTAAACAATGGCATTTCAATGCAAAGCTGTCGGAGTGACTTTCGTGTGAAGACTGCGTACATGAATTTCATGCAATGTCAAAAAAGGGAATGTTCATCACAGACTAGGCAATGTTCTAGGTAGTGCAACAATGCGTGAAATGTGTCCATTGCTTTGATTCTTGTTTTCAGACCCTGTTGTTGATCTGAAGAATGCATTCATATACGATTTACAGAAGACGAGTTGGTTTGATGTACTTTTCTTCGCATTCGCGTGGGGTCATGCAATGTCAACGTCAATATTTATCACAGACTAGGCAATGTTCTAGGTAGTGTAGCAATGCGTGAAATCTGTCGATTGGTTTGATTCTTGTTCTTAGACCTTTGTGTTGATCTGAGGAATGCATTCATATAGGATAAACAGACGAGGAGGTGGTTTGATGTACTTTTCTTCGCATTCGCGTCAGCTCATCCAATGTCAAATGGAAAATATTTATCACTGACTTGGCAATGTTCTAGGTAGTGTAGCAATGCGTGAAATGTGTCCATTGCTTTGATTCTTGTTCATAGACCTTTGTGTTGATCTACGGAATGCATTCATATAGGATAAACAGACGAGGAAGCTGTTTCATGTACTTTTCTTCGCATTCGCGTGAGCTCATCCAATGTCAAAAGGAAAATATTTATCACAGACTAGGCAATGTTCTAGGTAGTGTAGCAATGCGTGAAATGTGTCGATTGGTTTGATTCTTGTTCCCAGACTTCGGTGTTGATCTGAAGAATGCATCCATATAGGATAAACAGACGAGGAAGCTGTTTCATGTACTTTTCTTCGCATTCGCGTGAGCTCATCCAATGTCAAAACGGCAATATTTATCACAGACTAGGCAATGTTCTAGGTAGTGTAGCAATGCGTGAAATGTGTCGATTGCATTGATTCTTGTTCATAGACCTTTGTGTTGATCTGAAGAATGCATTCATATAAGATAAACAAAGAAGGAAGCTGTTTCATGTACTTTTCTTCGCACTCGCGTGAGGTCATGCAATGTCAAAACGGCAATATTTATCACAGACTAGGCAATGTTCTAGGTAGTGTAGCAATGCGTGAAATGTGTCGATTGCATTGATTCTTGTTCTTAGACCTTTGTGTTGATCTGAAGAATGCATTCATATAAGATAAACAAACGAGGAAGCTGTTTCATGTACTTTTCTTCGCACTCGCGTGAGGTCATGCAATGTCAAAACGGCAATATTTATCACAGACTAGGCAATGTTCTAGGTAGTGTAGCAATGCGTGAAATGTGTCGATTGCTTTGATTCTTGTTCTTAGACCTTTGTGTTGATCTGAGGATGGCATTCATATAGGATAAACAGACGAGGAAGCTGTTTGATGTACTTTTCTTCGCATTCGCGCGAGGTCATGTCGCTCAAAATGGAGAGTTCTTGTGACAGACTAGGCAATGTTCTAGGTAGTGTAGCAATGCGTGAAATGTGTCGATTGCAGTGATTCTTGTTCCCAGACTTCGGTGTTGATCTGAAGAATGCATTCATATAGGATAAAAAGACGAGGAAGCTGTTTCATGTACTTTTCTTCGCATTCGCGCGAGGTCATGTCGCTCAAAATGGAGAGTTCTTGTGACAGACTAGGCAATGTTCTAGGTAGTGTAGCAATGCGTGAAATGTGTCGATTGCATTGATTCTTGTTTCCAGACTTCGGTGTTGATCTGAAGAATGCATTCATATAGGATAAACAGGCGAGGAAGCTGTTTCATGTACTTTTCTTCGCATTCGCGTGAGGTCATGCAATGTCAACGTCAATATTTATCACAGACTAGGCAATGTTCTAGGTAGTGTAGCAATGCGTGAAATCTGTCGATTGGTTTGATTCTTGTTCTTAGACCTTTGTGTTGATCTGAGGAATGCATTCATATAGGATAAACAGACGAGGAGGTGGTTTGATGTACTTTTCTTCGCATTCGCGTGAGCTCATCCAATGTCAAAAGGAAAATATTTATCACTGACTTGGCAATGTTCTAGGTAGTGTAGCAATGCGTGAAATGTGTCGATTGCATTGATTCTTGTTCCCAGACTTCGGTGTTGATCTGAAAAATGCATTCATATAGGATAAACAGACGAGGAAGCTGTTTCATGTACTTTTCTTCGCATTCGCGTGAGGTCATCCAATGTCAAAACGGCAATATTTATCACAGACTAGGCAATGTTCTAGGTAGTGTAGCAATGCGTGAAATGTGTCGATTGCATTGATTCTTGTTTCCAGACTTCGGTGTTGATCTGAAGAATGCATTCATATAGAATAAACAGACGAGGAAGCTGTTTGATGTACTATTCTTCGCATTCGCGCGAGGTCATGTCGCTCAAAATGGAGAGTTCTTGTGACAGACTAGGCAATGTTCTAGGTAGTGTAGCAATGCGTGAAATGTGTCGATTGGTTTGATTCTTGTTTCCAGACTTCGGTGTTGATCTGAAGAAGAATGCATTCATATAGGATAAACAGGCGAGGAAGCTGTTTCATGTACTTTTCTTCGCATTCGCGCGAGGTCATGTCGCTCAAAATGGAGAGTTCTTGTGACAGACTAGGCAATGTTCTAGGTAGTGTAGCAATGCGTGAAATGTGTCGATTGCATTGATTCTTGTTTCCAGACTTCGGTGTTGATCTGAAGAATGCATTCATATAGGATAAACAAAGAAGGAAGCTGTTTCATGTACTTTTCTTCGCATTCGCGTGAGGTCATGCAATGTCAACGTCAATATTTATCACAGACTAGGCAATGTTCTAGGTAGTGTAGCAATGCGTGAAATCTGTCGATTGGTTTGATTCTTGTTCTTAGACCTTTGTGTTGATCTGAGGAATGCATTCATATAGGATAAACAGACGAGGAGGTGGTTTGATGTACTTTTCTTTGCATTCGCGTGAGCTCATCCAATGTCAAATGGAAAATATTTATCACTGACTTGGCAATGTTCTAGGTAGTGTAGCAATGCGTGAAATGTGTCGATTGCATTGATTCTTGTTTCCAGACTTCGGTGTTGATCTGAAGAATGCATTCATATAGAATAAACAGACGAGGAAGCTGTTTGATGTACTATTCTTCGCATTCGCGCGAGGTCATGTCGCTCAAAATGGAGAGTTCTTGTGACAGACTAGGCAATGTTCTAGGTAGTGTAGCAATGCGTGAAATGTGTCGATTGCATTGATTCTTGTTTCCAGACTTCGGTGTTGATCTGAAGAATGCATTCATATAGGATAAACAGGCGAGGAAGCTGTTTGATGTACTATTCTTCGCATTCGCGCGAGGTCATGTCGCTCAAAATGGAGAGTTCTTGTGACAGACTAGGCAATGTTCTAGGTAGTGTAGCAATGCGTGAAATGTGTCGATTGCATTGATTCTTGTTCATAGACCTTTGTGTTGATCTGAAGAATGCATTCATATAGAATAAACAGACGAGGAAGCTGTTTGATGTACTATTCTTCGCATTCGCGCGAGGTCATGTCGCTCAAAATGGAGAGTTCTTGTGACAGACTAGGCAATGTTCTAGGTAGTGTAGCAATGCGTGAAATGTGTCGATTGCATTGATTCTTGTTTCCAGACTTCGGTGTTGATCTGAAGAATGCATTCATATAGAATAAACAGACGAGGAAGCTGTTTGATGTACTATTCTTCGCATTCGCGCGAGGTCATGTCGCTCAAAATGGCGAGTTCTTGTGACAGACTAGGCAATGTTCTAGGTAGTGTAGCAATGCGTGAAATGTGTCGATTGCATTGATTCTTGTTTCCAGACTTCGGTGTTGATCTGAAGAATGCATTCATATAGAATAAACAGACGAGGAAGCTGTTTGATGTACTATTCTTCGCATTCGCGCGAGGTCATGTCGCTCAAAATGGAGAGTTCTTGTGACAGACTAGGCAATGTTCTAGGTAGTGTAGCAATGCGTGAAATGTGTCGATTGCATTGATTCTTGTTCATAGACCTTTGTGTTGATCTGAAGAATGCATTCATATAGGATAAACAAAGAAGGAAGCTGTTTCATGTACTTTTCTTCGCATTCGCGTGAGGTCATGCAATGTCAACGTCAATATTTATCACAGACTAGGCAATGTTCTAGGTAGTGTAGCAATGCGTGAAATCTGTCGATTGGTTTGATTCTTGTTCTTAGACCTTTGTGTTGATCTGAGGAATGCATTCATATAGGATAAACAGACGAGGAGGTGGTTTGATGTACTTTTCTTTGCATTCGCGTGAGCTCATCCAATGTCAAATGGAAAATATTTATCACTGACTTGGCAATGTTCTAGGTAGTGTAGCAATGCGTGAAATGTGTCGATTGCATTGATTCTTGTTTCCAGACTTCGGTGTTGATCTGAAGAATGCATTCATATAGAATAAACAGACGAGGAAGCTGTTTGATGTACTATTCTTCGCATTCGCGCGAGGTCATGTCGCTCAAAATGGCGAGTTCTTGTGACAGACTAGGCAATGTTCTAGGTAGTGTAGCAATGCGTGAAATGTGTCGATTGCATTGATTCTTGTTTCCAGACTTCGGTGTTGATCTGAAGAAGAATGCATTCATATAGAATAAACAGACGAGGAAGCTGTTTGATGTACTATTCTTCGCATTCGCGCGAGGTCATGTCGCTCAAAATGGAGAGTTCTTGTGACAGACTAGGCAATGTTCTAGGTAGTGTAGCAATGCGTGAAATGTGTCGATTGCATTGATTCTTGTTTCCAGACTTCGGTGTTGATCTGAAGAATGCATTCATATAGAATAAACAGACGAGGAAGCTGTTTGATGTACTATTCTTCGCATTCGCGCGAGGTCATGTCGCTCAAAATGGCGAGTTCTTGTGACAGACTAGGCAATGTTCTAGGTAGTGTAGCAATGCGTGAAATGTGTCGATTGGTTTGATTCTTGTTTCCAGACTTCGGTGTTGATCTGAAGAAGAATGCATTCATATAGAATAAACAGACGAGGAAGCTGTTTCATGTACTTTTCTTCGCATTCGCGCGAGGTCATGTCGCTCAAAATGGAGAGTTCTTGTGACAGACTAGGCAATGTTCTAGGTAGTGTAGCAATGCGTGAAATGTGTCGATTGCATTGATTCTTGTTCATAGACCTTTGTGTTGATCTGAAGAATGCATTCATATAGGATAAACAAAGAAGGAAGCTGTTTCATGTACTTTTCTTCGCATTCGCGTGAGGTCATGCAATGTCAACGTCAATATTTATCACAGACTAGGCAATGTTCTAGGTAGTGTAGCAATGCGTGAAATCTGTCGATTGGTTTGATTCTTGTTCTTAGACCTTTGTGTTGATCTGAGGAATGCATTCATATAGGATAAACAGACGAGGAGGTGGTTTGATGTACTTTTCTTCGCATTCGCGTGAGCTCATCCAATGTCAAAAGGAAAATATTTATCACTGACTTGGCAATGTTCTAGGTAGTGTAGCAATGCGTGAAATGTGTCGATTGCATTGATTCTTGTTTCCAGACTTCGGTGTTGATCTGAAGAATGCATTCATATAGAATAAACAGACGAGGAAGCTGTTTGATGTACTATTCTTCGCATTCGCGTGAGCTCATCCAATGTTAAAAGGAAAATATTTATCACTGACTTGGCAATGTTCTAGGTAGTGTAGCAATGCGTGAAATGTGTCGATTGCATTGATTCTTGTTTCCAGACTTCGGTGTTGATCTGAAGAATGCATTCATATAGAATAAACAGACGAGGAAGCTGTTTGATGTACTATTCTTCGCATTCGCGCGAGGTCATGTCGCTCAAAATGGAGAGTTCTTGTGACAGACTAGGCAATCTTCTAGGTAGTGTAGCAATGCGTGAAATGTGTCGATTGCATTGATTCTTGTTCATAGACCTTTGTGTTGATCTGAAGAATGCATTCATATAGGATAAACAGACGAGGAGGTGGTTTGATGTACTTTTCTTCGCATTCGCGTGAGCTCATCCAATGTCAAAAGGAAAATATTTATCACTGACTTGGCAATGTTCTAGGTAGTGTAGCAATGCGTGAAATGTGTCGATTGCATTGATTCTTGTTCCCAGACTTCGGTGTTGATCTGAAGAATGCATTCATATAGGATAAACAAAGAAGGAAGCTGTTTCATGTACTTTTCTTCGCATTCGCGTGAGGTCATGCAATGTCAACGTCAATATTTATCACAGACTAGGCAATGTTCTAGGTAGTGTAGCAATGCGTGAAATGTGTCGATTGCATTGATTCTTGTTTCCAGACTTCGGTGTTGATCTGAAGAATGCATTCATATAGAATAAACAGACGAGGAAGCTGTTTGATGTACTATTCTTCGCATTCGCGCGAGGTCATGTCGCTCAAAATGGAGAGTTCTTGTGACAGACTAGGCAATGTTCTAGGTAGTGTAGCAATGCGTGAAATGTGTCGATTGGTTTGATTCTTGTTTCCAGACTTCGGTGTTGATCTGAAGAATGCATTCATATAGGATAAACAGGCGAGGAAGCTGTTTCATGTACTTTTCTTCGCATTCGCGCGAGGTCATGTCGCTCAAAATGGAGAGTTCTTGTGACAGACTAGGCAATGTTCTAGGTAGTGTAGCAATGCGTGAAATGTGTCGATTGCATTGATTCTTGTTTCCAGACATTGGTGTTGATCTGAAGAATGCATTCATATAGGATAAACAAAGAAGGAAGCTGTTTCATGTACTTTTCTTCGCATTCGCGTGAGGTCATGCAATGTCAACGTCAATATTTATCACAGACTAGGCAATGTTCTAGGTAGTGTAGCAATGCGTGAAATCTGTCGATTGGTTTGATTCTTGTTCTTAGACCTTTGTGTTGATCTGAGGAATGCATTCATATAGGATAAACAGACGAGGAGGTGGTTTGATGTACTTTTCTTCGCATTCGCGTCAGCTCATCCAATGTCAAATGGAAAATATTTATCACTGACTTGGCAATGTTCTAGGTAGTGTAGCAATGCGTGAAATGTGTCCATTGCTTTGATTCTTGTTCATAGACCTTTGTGTTGATCTGAAGAATGCATTCATATAGGATAAACAGACGAGGAAGCTGTTTCATGTACTTTTCTTCGCATTCGCGTGAGCTCATCCAATGTCAAAAGGAAAATATTTATCACAGACTAGGCAATGTTCTAGGTAGTGTAGCAATGCGTGAAATGTGTCGATTGGTTTGATTCTTGTTCCCAGACTTCGGTGTTGATCTGAAGAATGCATCCATATAGGATAAACAGACGAGGAAGCTGTTTCATGTACTTTTCTTCGCATTCGCGTGAGCTCATCCAATGTCAAAACGGCAATATTTATCACAGACTAGGCAATGTTCTAGGTAGTGTAGCAATGCGTGAAATGTGTCGATTGCATTGATTCTTGTTCCCAGACTTCGGTGTTGATCTGAAGAATGCATCCATATAGGATAAACAAACGAGGAAGCTGTTTCATGTACTTTTCTTCGGATTCGCGTGAGGTCATGCAATGTCAAAAGGAAAATATTTATCACTGACTAGGCAATGTTCTAGGTAGTGTAGCAATGCGTGAAATGTGTCGATTGCATTGATTCTTGTTCATAGACCTTTGTGTTGATCTGCGGAATGCATTCATATACGACTTACAGGCGAGGACGCCAATTAATGTGCTTTTCTTCGCTTTCGCGCGAGCTCATGCAATATCACAACGTCAATATTTATCACAGACTAGGCAATGTTCCAGGTAGTGTAGCAATGCGTGAAATGTGTCGATTGCATTGATTCTTATTCCCAGACTTCGGTGTTGATCTGAAGAATGCATCCATATAAGATAAACAGACGAGGAAGGCGTTTTATGTACTTTTCTTCGCATTCGCGTGAGCTCATCCAATGTCAAAACGACAATATTTATCACAGACTAGGCAATGTTCTAGGTAGTGTAGCAATGCGTGAAATATGTCGACTGCTTTGATTCTTGTTCCCAGACTTCGGTGTTGATCTGAAGAATGCATTCATATAGGATAAACAGACGAGGAAGCTGTTTCATGTACTTTTCTTCGCATTCGCGCGAGGTCATGTCGCTCAAAATGGAGAGTTCTTGTGACAGACTAGGCAATGTTCTAGGTAGTGTAGCAATGCGTGAAATGTGTCGATTGCATTGATTCTTGTTTCCAGACTTCGGTGTTGATCTGAAGAATGCATTCATATAGAATAAACAGACGAGGAAGCTGTTTGATGTACTTTTCTTCGCATTCGCGTGAGCTCATCCAATGTCAAAAGGAAAATATTTATCACTGACTTGGCAATGTTCTAGGTAGTGTAGCAATGCGTGAAATGTGTCGATTGCATTGATTCTTGTTCCCAGACATTGGTGTTGATTTGAAGATGGCGTTGATATATGAGTTACATAAGAGGAGTTGGTTTGATGTACTTTTCTTCGCATTCGCGTGAGCTCATCCAATGTCAAAAGGAAAATATTTATCACAGACTAGGCAATGTTCCAGGTAGTGTAGCAATGCATGAAATGTGTCGATTGCATTGATTCTTGTTACCAGACTTCGGTGTTGATCTGAAGAATGCATCCATATAGGATAAACAAACGAGGAAGCTGTTTCATGTACTTTTCTTCGGATTCGCGTGAGGTCATGCAATGTCAAAAGGAAAATATTTATCACTGACTAGGCAATGTTCTAGGTAGTGTAGCAATGCGTGAAATGTGTCGATTGCATTGATTCTTGTTCATAGACCTTTGTGTTGATCTGCGGAATGCATTCATATACGACTTACAGGCAAGGACGCCAATTAATGTGCTTTTCTTCGCTTTCGGGCGAGCTCATGCAATATCACAACGTCAATATTTATCACAGACTAGGCAATGTTCCAGGTAGTGTAGCAATGCGTGAAATGTGTCGATTGCATTGATTCTTATTCCCAGACTTCGGTGTTGATCTGAAGAATGCATCCATATAAGATAAACAGACGAGGAAGGCGTTTTATGTACTTTTCTTCGCATTCGCGTGAGCTCATCCAATGTCAAAACGACAATATTTATCACAGACTAGGCAATGTTCTAGGTAGTGTAGCAATGCGTGAAATATGTCGACTGCTTTGATTCTTGTTCCCAGACTTCGGTGTTGATCTGAAGAATGCATTCATATAGGATAAACAGACGAGGAAGCTGTTTCATGTACTTTTCTTCGCATTCGCGCGAGGTCATGTCGCTCAAAATGGAGAGTTCTTGTGACAGACTAGGCAATGTTCTAGGTAGTGTAGCAATGCGTGAAATGTGTCGATTGCATTGATTCTTGTTTCCAGACTTCGGTGTTGATCTGAAGAATGCATTCATATAGGATAAACAGACGAGGAAGCTGTTTGATGTACTTTTCTTCGCATTCGCGTGAGCTCATCCAATGTCAAAAGGAAAATATTTATCACTGACTTGGCAATGTTCTAGGTAGTGTAGCAATGCGTGAAATGTGTCGATTGGTTTGATTCTTGTTCTTAGACCTTTGTGTTGATCTGAGGAATGCATTCATATAGGATAAACAGACGAGGAGGTGGTTTGATGTACTTTTCTTCGCATTCGCGTGAGCTCATCCAATGTCAAAAGGAAAATATTTATCACAGACTAGGCAATGTTCCAGGTAGTGTAGCAATGCATGAAATGTGTCGATTGCATTGATTCTTGTTCCCAGACATTGGTGTTGATCTGAAGAATGCATTCATATAGGATAAACAGGCGAGGAAGCTGTTTCATGTACTTTTCTTGGCATTCGTGCGAGGTCATGTCGCTCAAAATGGAGAGTTCTTGTGACAGACTAGGCAATGTTCTAGTTAGTCTAGCAATGCGTGAAATGTGTCGATTGCTGTGATTCTTGTTCATAGACCTTTGTGTTGATCTGAAGAATGCATTCATATAGGATAAACAAAGAAGGAAGCTGTTTCATGTACTTTTCTTCGCATTCGCGTGAGGTCATGCAATGTCAACGTCAATATTTATCACTCACAGACTAGGCACTGTTCTAGGTAGTGTAGCAATGCGTGAAATCTGTCGATTGGTTTGATTCTTGTTCTTAGACCTTTGTGTTGATCTGAGGAATGCATTCATATAGGATAAACAGACGAGGAGGTGGTTTGATGTACTTTTCTTCGCATTCGCGTGAGCTCATCCAATGTCAAATGGAAAATATTTATCACTGACTTGGCAATGTTCTACAGTCCGTTTCATAAAAAGTGGATCATCCTAAAATTTGACTAAATAAAACATAAGTATGATACAGAAAGCATTTTTCATGTTATTTCATGTCCCTAATATATTTAAATGTCCTTATATAATCTGATAAGCTATGATACAGTAATGGTTCTTAAGAAGCTAATATTTTGTGGCCCTACCCTTATTGTCAATGACATTACCAATTCGTCTACGCATTGATTCGATGATATCGTTTATTTTTGACTGATCTAACTTTCTCCACTCTCTTTTTAACAGTGCGCATGACGTAAGTTGTTATACGCCATCTGTAGGTAGCAGTGAACGACGAACGTTACGTTTTAGAATACTCCATACATTTTCTATGGGATTCAGATCAGGAGAACGAGCTGGCCAAGATAATGTCCTAAGCCCTAATTGAGACTTGCATAAGTTGACTCTACTACTCCTGTGACACGTAGCATTATCATCCATAAATAACCAAGTCGATGGATCACCAAGTTGATCTGTCATTTGGCCAATGTTCATTCGTAAAACATTCACATAGCGTTCAGAATTCATGGTTCCTTGCTGTATGTGAAGTTCAGAGCGGCCATTGGTCCAAATGCCAGCCCAAATCAGTAGAGTCGCACCACCTTGTACCCGGGGACGATGTAAATGTCTCGGAATTTCCTGATCAGATTTTATCCATAATCTCAATCGACCATCACTATCCTAGCAAGGCTAGATTCCAGCAAGTTCTAGCAAGGCTGACACTTTGCCTTTTGTGAATGCGATCTCGTTATTGTTCATTTGTGCTTTGTATTGTTTTCAACCGGTAAGAGATAGATTTCTAGCTGAAAGCAATCAGGAGTGCGCCAACACCACCGCAACGAAGTCATGAAGCTATGGAACATGAAGTCCAGTTAATCACATGTAGCAGTTACATTATTGTTGATGAACAATGGTGCTATACTGGCTCTGATTGACCGATTTTCTTTATTTTTGTTTTGCTTGATAGCTTTTGGCTTGTAGAACAACATATTACATAACAAAGGAAACAAATGTAATTTTATAAGAGTGAGGTATGATTTTGTGTGACATTGCTAAATGAAGATCAAATTATCTACTACTTTTTTATCTATAACAGGAAAACAACTCAATATTCATGCTTGAAATTTCCAACAATGATATTAGTAAGCACAACTGACATATCTTCCAAATTTCAGAGAAATTCGTTCAAGTTTGGCGGAGTTAGACAAAGTTGAAGTTAAGGCGATGTTTAAGGGTGATCCATTTTTTATGAAACAATCTGTAGGTAGTGTAGCAATGCGTGAAATGTGTCGATTGCATTGATTCTTGTTTCCAGACTTCGGTGTTGATCTGAAGAATGCATTCATATAGAATAAACAGACGAGGAAGCTGTTTGATGTACTATTCTTCGCATTCGCGCGAGGTCATCTCGCTCAAAATGGAGAGTTCTTGTGACAGACTAGGCAATGTTCTAGGTAGTGTAGCAATGCGTGAAATGTGTCGATTGCATTGAGTCTTGTTTCCAGACATTGGTGTTGATCTGAAGAATGCATTCATATAGAATAAACTGACGAGGAAGCTGTTTGATGTACTATTCTTCGCATTCGCGCGAGGTCATGTCGCTCAAAATGGCGAGTTCTTGTGACAGACTAGGCAATGTTCTAGGTAGTGTAGCAATGCGTGAAATGTGTCGATTGGTTTGATTCTTGTTTCCAGACTTCGGTGTTGATCTGAAGAATGCATTCATATAGGATAAACAGGCGAGGAAGCTGTTTCATGTACTTTTCTTCGCATTCGCGCGAGGTCATGTCGCTCAAAATGGAGAGTTCTTGTGACAGACTAGGCAATGTTCTAGGTAGTGTAGCAATGCGTGAAATGTGTCGATTGCATTGATTCTTGTTCATAGACCTTTGTGTTGATCTGAAGAATGCATTCATATAGGATAAACAAAGAAGGAAGCTGTTTCATGTACTTTTCTTCGCATTCGCGTGAGGTCATGCAATGTCAACGTCAATATTTATCACAGACTAGGCAATGTTCTAGGTAGTGTAGCAATGCGTGAAATCTGTCGATTGGTTTGATTCTTGTTCTTAGACCTTTGTGTTGATCTGAGGAATGCATTCATATAGGATAAACAGACGAGGAGGTGGTTTGATGTACTTTTCTTCGCATTCGCGTGAGCTCATCCAATGTCAAAACGACAATATTTATCACAGACTAGGCAATGTTCTAAGTAGTGTAGCAATGCGTGAAATATGTCGACTGCTTTGATTCTTGTTCCCAGACTTCGGTGTTGATCTGAAGAATGCATTCATATAGGATAAACAGACGAGGAAGCTGTTTGATGTACTATTCTTCGCATTCGCGTGAGGTCATCCAATGTCAAAAGGAAAATATTTATCACTGACTTGGCAATGTTCTAGGTAGTGTAGCAATGCGTGAAATGTGTCGATTGCATTGATTCTTGTTTCCAGACTTTGGTGTTGATCTGAAGAATGCATTCATATAGAATAAACAGACGAGGAAGCTGTTTGATGTACTATTCTTCGCATTCGCGCGAGGTCATGTCGCTCAAAATGGAGAGTTCTTGTGACAGACTAGGCAATGTTCTAGGTAGTGTAGCAATGCGTGAAATGTGTCGATTGCAGTGATTCTTGTTCCCAGACTTCGGTGTTGATCTGAAGAATGCATTCATATAGGATAAACAGACGAGGAAGCTGTTTCATGTACTTTTCTTCGCATTCGCGCGAGGTCATGTCGCTCAAAATGGAGAGTTCTTGTGACAGACTAGGCAATGTTCTAGGTAGTGTAGCAATGCGTGAAATGTGTCGATTGCTGTGATTCTTGTTCATAGACCTTTGTGTTGATCTGAAGAATGCATTCATATAGGATAAACAAAGAAGGAAGCTGTTTCATGTACTTTTCTTCGCATTCGCGTGAGGTCATGCAATGTCAACGTCAATATTTATCACAGACTAGGCAATGTTCTAGGTAGTTTAGCAATGCGTGAAATCTGTCGATTGGTTTGATTCTTGTTCTTAGACCTTTGTGTTGATCTGAGGAATGCATTCATATAGGATAAACAGACGAGGAGGTGGTTTGATGTACTTTTCTTCGCATTCGCGTGAGCTCATCCAATGTCAAAAGGAAAATATTTATCACTGACTTGGCAATGTTCTAGGTAGTGTAGCAATGCGTGAAATGTGTCGATTGGTTTGATTCTTGTTCCCAGACTTCGGTGTTGATCTGAAGAATGCATTCATATAGGATAAACAGACGAGGAGGTGGTTTGATGTACTTTTCTTCGCATTCGCGTGAGCTCATCCAATGTCAAAAGGAAAATATTTATCACAGACTTGGCAATGTTCTAGGTAGTGTAGCAATGCGTGAAATGTGTCGATTGGTTTGATTCTTGTTCCCAGACTTCGGTGTTGATCTGAAGAATGCATTCATATAGGATAAACAGACGAGGAAGCTGTTTTATGTACTTTTCTTCGCATTCGCGTGAGGTCATCCAATGTCAAAACGGCAATATTTATCACAGACTAGGCAATGTTCTAGGTAGTGTAGCAATGCGTGAAATGTGTCGATTGCATTGATTCTTGTTTCCAGACTTCGGTGTTGATCTGAAGAATGCATTCATATAGAATAAACAGACGAGGAAGCTGTTTGATGTACTATTCTTCGCATTCGCGCGAGGTCATGTCGCTCAAAATGGAGAGTTCTTGTGACAGACTAGGCAATGTTCTAGGTAGTGTAGCAATGCGTGAAATGTGTCGATTGGTTTGATTCTTGTTTCCAGACTTCGGTGTTGATCTGAAGAAGAATGCATTCATATAGGATAAACAGGCGAGGAAGCTGTTTCATGTACTTTTCTTCGCATTCGCGCGAGGTCATGTCGCTCAAAATGGAGAGTTCTTGTGACAGACTAGGCAATGTTCTAGGTAGTGTAGCAATGCGTGAAATGTGTCGATTGCATTGATTCTTGTTTCCAGACTTCGGTGTTGATCTGAAGAATGCATTCATATAGGATAAACAAAGAAGGAAGCTGTTTCATGTACTTTTCTTCGCATTCGCGTGAGGTCATGCAATGTCAACGTCAATATTTATCACAGACTAGGCAATGTTCTAGGTAGTGTAGCAATGCGTGAAATCTGTCGATTGGTTTGATTCTTGTTCTTAGACCTTTGTGTTGATCTGAGGAATGCATTCATATAGGATAAACAGACGAGGAGGTTGTTTCATGTACTTTTCTTCGCATTCGCGTGAGCTCATCCAATGTCAAATGGAAAATATTTATCACTGACTTGGCAATGTTCTAGGTAGTGTAGCAATGCGTGAAATGTGTTGATTGCATTGATTCTTGTTCATAGACCTTTGTGTTGATCTGCGGAATGCATTCATATAGGATAAACAGACGAGGAAGCTGTTTCATGTACTTTTCTTCGCATTCGCGTGAGCTCATCCAATGTCAAAAGGAAAATATTTATCACAGACTAGGCAATGTTCTAGGTAGTGTAGCAATGCGTGAAATGTGTCGATTGGTTTGATTCTTGTTCCCAGACTTCGGTGTTGATCTGAAGAATGCATTCATATAGGATAAACAGACGAGGAAGCTGTTTCATGTACTTTTCTTCGCATTCGCGTGAGGTCATCCAATGTCAAAACGGCAATATTTATCACAGACTAGGCAATGTTCTAGGTAGTGTAGCAATGCGTGAAATCTGTCGATTGCATTGATTCTTGTTCCCAGACTTCGGTGTTGATCTGAAGAATGCATCCATATAGGATAAACAAACGAGGAAGCTGTTTCATGTACTTTTCTTCGGATTCGCGTGAGCTCATGCAATGTCAAAAGGAAAATATTTATCACTGACTAGGCAATGTTCTAGGTAGTGTAGCAATGCGTGAAATGTGTCGATTGCATTGATTCTTGTTCATAGACCTTTGTGTTGATCTGCGGAATGCATTCATATACGACTTACAGGCGAGGACGCCAATTAATGTGCTTTTCTTCGCTTTCGCGCGAGCTCATGCAATATCACAACGTCAATATTTATCACAGACTAGGCAATGTTCCAGGTAGTGTAGCAATGCGTGAAATGTGTCGATTGCATTGATTCTTGTTCCCAGACTTCGGTGTTGATCTGAAGAATGCATTCATATAAGATAAACAGACGAGGAAGGCGTTTTATGTACTTTTCTTCGCATTCGCGTGAGCTCATCCAATGTCAAAACGACAATATTTATCACAGACTAGGCAATGTTCTAGGTAGTGTAGCAATGCGTGAAATATGTCGACTGCTTTGATTCTTGTTCCCAGACTTCGGTGTTGATCTGAAGAATGCATTCATATAGAATAAACAGACGAGGAAGCTGTTTGATGCACTTTTCTTCGCATTCGCGCGAGGTCATGTCGCTCAAAATGGAGAGTTCTTGTGACAGACTAGGCAATGTTCTAGGTAGTGTAGCAATGCGTGAAATGTGTCGATTGCATTGATTCTTGTTTCCAGACTTCGGTGTTGATCTGAAGAATGCATCCATATAGGATAAACAGACGAGGAAGCTGTTTGATGTACTTTTCTTCGCATTCGCGTGAGCTCATCCAATGTCAAAAGGAAAATATTTATCACTGACTTGGCAATGTTCTAGGTAGTGTAGCAATGCGTGAAATGTGTCGATTGCATTGATTCTTGTTCCCAGACATTGGTGTTGATTTGAAGATGGCGTTGATATATGAGTTACATAAGAGGAGTTGGTTTGATGTACTTTTCTTCGCATTCGCGTGAGCTCATCCAATGTCAAAAGGAAAATATTTATCACAGACTAGGCAATGTTCTAGGTAGTGTAGCAATGCATGAAATGTGTCGATTGCATTGATTCTTGTTCCCAGACATTGGTGTTGATCTGAAGAATGCATTCATATAGGATAAACAGGCGAGGAAGCTGTTTCATGTACTTTTCTTCGCATTCGCGCGAGGTCATGTCGCTCAAAATGGAGAGTTCTTGTGACAGACTAGGCAATGTTCTAGTTAGTCTAGCAATGCGTGAAATGTGTCGATTGCTGTGATTCTTGTTCCCAGACATTGGTGTTTATCTGAACAATGCATTCATATAGGATAAACAGTCGAGGAGGTGGTTTGATGTCCTTTTCTTCACATTCGGGTGAGGTCATTCTTTCAAGTTTGAGTGTTCTGTGTAGTGTGAAGGCGGTGTTATAGTCGGTGCGGCAATGCGTGAAGCATGTCGTTTGGTTTGGTTTGTGTTCGAAGACAAATTAGTGATGAACTATCCACAGGATCTACAAGTGCTCTTGTTTATGACTGGTTGTTGAGGAAACGGTTTGAAGTATAGGCTTAGTCATAGAGTAAATATATATCCCTACTTCATAGATTAAGTATGTTAGGATGAGTGGTAACCTAGTGATATGAGTGATATTCCTGGGTAATTGTTATCAAATGTGAGACATTCAAATTTTTGCAGATTTGAAGAAATTACAACGGAATTGACTGATCATGATAGCAAAGCAGAATGAAATGATACTTTTTTACAGGTTGCCCGTGTCATAACAGCTTTGGAGATTTAATATTTGTTAAATTGGCAACTCGATAACCTGCTATTGCTTTCATGAATCAGAAATATGAAATTTCAGCCAAGAAAGCACAATATAAGATGTCGACTTTTTCATGAAGACTTCCATTATGAAATGGATCATGAAAGATCCCTTGATAATCAGCTTCATTTCCGCTTAGTTCACTAGACGAAATGACTTATCTAATCTTACTAAGGAAACCTTACAAGTTCTGACCAGAAAGTATCAGTCGTGCTAAGTCTTATTAGCATATCTCATCAGATCTGATAAGATCTTGCTTCTGATTTTTTTAGAAATCTTTTAAATAGAAAAAAGTCCTATATTTTACGGTTGTCTACATATATCCAGTGCACTGATGTTCCGTTGAGGTCATTTAACAACTAAAACCATTGATGTCGTCTGATCTTCGCACTATATTCGAACTTCAAGTTTTGAATTTTAATTGACCTCTTATAATTTCAATTATCAAATGGTAAGATCTGAAAAGATCTTATTTTGCAAAAGATAAGACTTATTAGTAAGAAGTCTGGTACTTTCTGGTCAGGAAATATAAGATCTATGATAAGTTCTGATCAGACTTTGCAAGAATCTGATCAGACTTAGCAAGACTTAGCAAGTCATTTCGTATAGTGAATTGGCTTTGGCATGCTTATTAGCGAGCATTCATTCATTTTGATATCCAACTTGTTGCATACTACTTATTTAGGAGAGTCATCTCGGTAGTGCATATATTTTGAGTCGACACCAAAGATATTTATAATGCTCTTTATATATGGCCGTTATAAGCCCTAAAGATATTATATATCATAAAGCTACCAAAGATATTTATAATGCCCTTTATGTATTTATAATTTTAGATATTTATAAAGCCCTTTATAATATTAAATATCTTTGGTCGACACTCTACCTATATATCCCGATATTCTATGTCCTACTCTACGGGTTTTACAATCGATATAGTAATGCGCAAAGCTTCTCGATTGCTTTGGTCATATGTTCTCAAAGCCATTACTCTATGCTCAAAGCTTATTAAATGAACCACAGAGCTAATTGGTGCATGCTTTTTCTTGGTGAGGATTTTTTAAACTACTCGTCTCAACATGATTACGCTTGATTTTGTCTGCTTTGTGACTGATCATTGCGTGCAGCACGAGCATGTTGTGTGTATCAATGTGAAGTGTCGAAGGCTTCGGCATCGCTACCAGACGTGATGGGCGAAGCAATGATTTAGTATAGGCCATAGTTTATGTACTAGGACATTGTCTTCCAATTTCGCGTGACCGGTGTGCCAGTCAATTAAACTCCCGCCAAAATTTACTCCCCAGTAAATTTTTCCTAGTTCAACGTAGCGAAGTGCGTCAAGGTAACAAAATTTAAAAAAAACAAGCTAATGACTAGTTAATTTTCAATAGGTAAAAAATATGATTTAAAAGAAAATTTTTATATCCTAAAATGTCAAAAAAATTTCAAAAAATGCTAACTAGAAGGACAAACAACACTTCTCCTCTCCTCATGTGTATTGAATTGGCGAGTAGTTCTGTTCAAAATGATGTTTATCACTTGTATATTGAAAAGATCCTATTTAACAGTCTGCCCATTCAGATGATAAGAGGACAGGTCTGTTTCCAATCAAAATACCAGATCTAGCTAACACAGCGGGATTACGCTATCTAAAATCTACCAGGTGTGTAAGAGAATTAATGTTAGTTCCCTAAGCTAAAACGTGAAATAAAATTCTACAAAATATGCATACAAATTATTTGACTATTTTTAATGAGGTCATCAACAGGAACTTGGTCAGGACGATCGCGCTTCGACCGCTTCATCCTGCTCTGCTTCCAGACGCTCAAACCCGACCAAGCGCGGTCCTGTACATTTAAGATGCACAGCCTCAAAAGTTATATTTATAATAGGGAAAGATTAGCATCTATCAAAAAAAAAAATAGAGTCACTATTGACTGAAATGTACCTCAGGCATTTGAAAGAAGGACAGAGTCCAGCCAGTAGAGGTCAAGTAGGATATTTTTACTCCCCAGTAAATTTTTCCTAGGATATTTTTACTCCCCCCTGACAAAATTTACTCCCCCAGTAAAGAGTTAGATATCTCTGATATGAGACAGAATTTCACAATTCTGATTGCAGATTCGTGGAACCTCAAATTGATGGAACTAGCATGAATTGAAGAAAACAGTAGTCAGTAACAAAAAATGGTTCCGCTAACTTTACAAACAGGCTTCCAAAAAAGAAAAATCGCATTTACTGAGCAAAAACTGGGTTTTTGTGGGATAACAATGACAGATTTGAAATCAGTGAGTCAAACTGCATCGGATATGCTAAATTTACTAGGGAGTAGAATATTCTAGGCCAAATTTACTGGGGGAGTAAATTTTGTCAGGGAGGAGTAAATATTTCCTAGGCAAATTTTACTGGGGGAGTAAAAATTTCCTAGGAAAAACTTACTGGGGAATAAATTTTGTCAGGGAGTAAAACTAAACTGTTACACCGGCATTTAATGATTGCTAGGCAAATTCTGTCGTGAGGTTAGACAGTCTATGAGATACGCCCTTATTGGCCTGATTAAAGGCATTATTATGGCCATAGATTATGGCCTAACAGGCAATAGATTTGTTGGTTGTGTCGTGCAGACATTTTCAAAGGCAATTCCTTTTATTCAAGAAAGTTGCCTGGCGGCGTGATCTGATTAAAGACATCAGTAGAAAAGAGCAATGAGGTCCTCCACTTTGACATAAATCGTGCGTGCTGAAGTTGCGATAAAAAAATCTGACGTCTTTACACTCCTCAGAGTGGCGTTCGTGGAAATATGCAAAGATACTTAAGAAATATGCCATTCAATTCACCACAATGTACCCAAGTTGCTTTTCTCCTATCACAAACACAACATGGCAGCTATCCAGCATAATCAGTCATGGAATGTCACCGTTCATGGTTTTCCATGCTTCGGAAATGAAAGATCTTCTACGTTTGTGATTCAGTCGACTGTATGCTTCTCACAACACAACAGCTTTAATTGAATTGATGAGCATAAATATGGCAGCCTGTTGTGCTTTCATTATCCTACCACTTATCTGGAGTCATGACTGCAATCCATCACATTGAATAGCTAGGAAACTCTAGAAAGCATACATTCTTAATCAGATTCCTTCGGAAAAATTGAACGAATTTTTCTCCAGAAATTCCTCAGTTTGTTGTTTAATTATTTATGAGATTTGAACAATGCTTTTCTCAGATATATCTAAGTTGTCGAAGATAATCTGCCTCCGTCATCGGGTAATGCAGCATCGTTTTCTTGATCATGCTGATGTAAACAGTATGTGTAAAAAAATAATGTGTGAACAAATAATATGTGCAATCTTAATTTATGCATGAACTTAAAGAATGATTAAAGTGTTTAAAAAAAATATGCACAAGTAAAACATGCAAATCATACTATCAGGCTCAAAAATTTTGGTCATTTAATTCATCCAATTACAATGCAAGGAACGAATGAAAAGATACAACGCGTTGAGAAAGTTGCTCACGTTTCACAGAACACATGATTTAGATTGAACGCCACAGAATGAACAAAATAATTATATAAAATATTTAGTTGAGTAATATAAACAAGCATCATCATGATTCTTATCAGTTCTTATCTTGATGAGGGTCTACAGTTGTTAAAAGTTTGGAACATTTCAAATTATTCGAACCGAGTTGACTCCTTCTGTTCAAAGCCTCCTTGCATGACAAAAATTCAGCACAAATGGGTGCAACCACAGACATCGCCTTCAATGGTTTGATGTCATGATCAGTGGCAGATCTAGGACTTTCCGGTGGGGGTCTGTGAATAGCAGAAGCGGACATGTGCACTCCGACTTAGCGCATCGCGCTCCAGAGCATGCTTGGCTTCGCCATAAAGTAAGCGCCCAACTCAGGCCCAACTCTGACGAATATACATGATGTAGGACTGGCTCGCTCATAAAAAATGTCAAATTTATTACTTAAATTTTATAGCAATCAATGAATAGAAGCACTTAGAAACACCAGCACATACATGTTGACATATTTGTGCGTTTCATCAAAATTAGAAGTGATTAATATATCTTCATCTAATTGCGGTGGCACCTAGGGTCGGGACTCATGTTCATTTAATGAAATCGAAACTGTTTAGGCATCGGGGAATTAATAGATGCTGAGTTGCCACTACCTAATATAACGATGCTTTAGCACAGATTCATTCCTTTCGATATCCTTGTTTCTTATAAAGGGCTTCATGTCGGTAGTATATAAATTTGCTAGCATTTAGCATTTTAACAACTTAAATGTTAGCACTTAAATGTTAGGCCACTTGGTTGGGACTGGAGAGAGGTTGTATGGGTAGTTCAGGTAGATCGGAGTTGAAATGAAGAAGTTTTGGCTACTGGCATGTCAAAAAGTTAGTGACCGGGCCTATAATGAGAGAAATCAGAGGTTGGACCAGGGCTAGAGTTGGGCGATTGGGCTGAAACTACACCGGCCACTTGGTTGGGACTGGAGAGAGGTTGTATGGGTAGTTCAGGTAGATCGGAGTTGAAATGAAGAAGTTTTGGCTACTGGCATGTCAAAAAGTTAGTGACCGGGCCTATAATGAGAGAAATCAGAGGTTGGACCAGGGCTAGAGTTGGGCGATTGGGCTGAAACTACACCGGCCACTTGGTTGGGACTGGAGAGAGGTTGTATGGGTAGTTCAGGTAGATCGGAGTTGAAATGAAGAAGTTTTGGCTACTGGCATGTCAAAAAGTTAGTGACCGGGCCTATAATGAGAGAAATCAGAGGTTGGACCAGGGCTAGAGTTGGGCGATTGGGCTGAAACTACACCGGCCACTTGGTTGGGACTGGAGAGAGGTTGTATGGGTAGTTCAGGTAGATCGGAGTTGAAATGAAGAAGTTTTGGCTACTGGCATGTCAAAAAGTTAGTGACCGGGCCTATAAATGCGGATTAAAGAAGAATTAAAGAAAGAATATCGCTGTGAAACTGTGCAGGCGTGTAGAACATCCAACATTCTCCAGTGTCTGAAAAAAACTAAGTGAAATATAGAAAAATAAAGAAGTTATGGCAACTGGCAGTTTTTCGAATTTTGGCTACTGGCACATTTTACAGTTAACCGTTTTCAACCTAAGCCATACATAACATATTGAAGTCGTCAAAGATGATGGATGAAATAAATAGGGGATCTGACATCAAGAATATTTTCATTGGCTAAAAGATGGACGAATACGAATACGAAGAATTGAATGCGAAGATTCAACGCGTTGAAGAAGTTGCTTACATAAAATTCAGCTCCAGCTGCAGATCCCCTAATTTTGAAAATGTCATCATTTATGTTCAATCAATTTGTTTAGGATGTTTAAACAATTCTTCGCACAGTCTATTCAAACGATGTTATTCTCAAAAAGTGAGAGATTGATCATACCAATCGTTCAAAACAGAGCATAAAGTTGCTTGATTAAGTCGATTTTATTTTCTTTCTTGCGAATTCATGCACCATGTTTTCCATAGCGCTATTTAGAGACATAAATATCCTGATGTGTTTCTTGTAAATCAGAGCTTTGCTGCACAATTCAATTATCTTGATGTTGACATTCATTACTGCGAACATCCTCTAATAGCAATGGGAAAGTTCTGTTCCTGCCTATTTTTCCTATAAAACATTTGAAAGAAAAAACCCGTATCATGCCCTTAGCTAACCCTGATGTGTGAAATGCCCTGAGGCAGCCCTGAGCTAACCCTAGCCCTTAGCCAACCCGAAGCTACCCCTGATTCAAAAAAAGCCGTAATTGCTAAAAAATAGAGCTTTTAAGCAATTTTCTGGAGAAATCATGCAGCGATCAGTGCTTCCAACCAGAAAAGATAAAAAGTATGGTTGCCCAAAAATACCCCTGATATCCTTAAGGGCCCCTTACCGGACCCTGAGAAGATTTAGCAGCGGGTGGCGAAAAACGACAGAGTTAGAATTTGAGACGTTTTGGGCTGTAGCTTCAAAACGAAGTATCGGATTGGAAAACGGATTTCAGATTTGGAATCAGCGTGAAATTCTCTATCTGTATGGTGAGTTTCAAGGCAATCGGCGAGAAAAAATTTTCAACATTTTTCGAAAAACCACAGAGTTAGAATTTGGGACGTTTTGGTGTGTAGCGCCCAAACGAACCATCGGATGGGAAAACGGAGGCCAGATTCGGATTCAGCGTGAAATTCTGCATCGGTATGGTGAATTTGAACGCAATCGGAGAGAAAATTTTTCGCTGACGTCCCCCCCCTCTGGACAGCTCGCTTCGATTTTGACTTCCAGTGGACGGATTTAGTCGTGCCATAGCTCGTTTGAAAGCTAAGAGTGAGACAAATTCACTGAAAGAATCGGCTTGTTCATATCTGTCTTCGTTTAGATGTGAGACGCCATTTAAGATTTTGGGACATTGGCGAAAAACGACAGAGTTAGAATTTGGGACGTTTTGGGCTGTAGCTTCAAAACGAAGCATCGGATTGGAAAACGGATTTCAGATTTGGAATCAGCGTGAAATTCTCTATCAGCATGGTGAGTTTCAAGGCAATCGGAGAGAAAAAGTTTCGCTGACTCCCCCCTCGGGAGAGCTAGCTTCGATCTTGGCTTCCAGTGGACGGATTTTGTCGTGCTATAGCTCGTTTGAAAGCTAAGAGTGAGACAAATTCACTGAAAGAATCGGCTTGTTCATATCTGTCTTCGTTTAGATGTGAGACGCCATTTAAGATTTTGGGACATTGGCGAAAAGCGACAGAGTTAGAATTTGGGACGTTTTGGGCTGTAGCTTCAAAACGAGTTAGAATTTTTGTGATGGCTGCCTACTGTAGAGCCAAAACGAAGCATCGGAAGGGAAAACGGAGGCCAGATTCGGATTCAGCGTCAAATTCTACATGAAAAAAGTGTATTTTCAGCTCAATCGGAGCACTAGAATCGGAGATAGACGGGTTTTTAGTGTTTGGATGATGGGTATTACGTCATCAGCTGATCGCCACACACTATATAAGCTGGGAACCGACAGAGACTTGTCATTCAGACGAGAGATTGCCAACGGTAAGTCGTCTCTCTGAGCTCCGATGATAGCTTCGGACATTCCAAATCCCGGGTTTCTGTAAGAAACCGACTTAGAAAATTTCATTGCTGATATCAGCTAAGGCGTCAGACTTAGAGGTTAGCCAGGAGATGGCCTTCGTCTCCAGGCCATAAAAGACTCCAAAACTTTAAAGGCTTGTAACTTTGCTTCTACAAGTCCGTTTGACTTGATTCAAAAAAGGTTCGGTCGCTATTGGCCTGCCCTAAGTGATAGACTACTTATAAAATTTCATAAGTAGTGCTAAAAAGTTGAAAAATTTAAATTCGCTAGTTTTGGAGGTTTTCTGGGGTTTTCGACCCTGCTGAAGTCAATGAAAGCATTTTTATTGATGTCTGAGCCAGTCTTCTCATGCTATAAGCGGCTTTTCACTGAAAGCGAGCAAGACACGGAGAGTTTTGCTGTAATATTCCACTGACAGGGTGTTCCTTCGGGACGGCGGACGATGCCGTAGTGATAAGTGTGGCAAGGGAATGTGTCATAGTTTAGACCGTAACCGCTGGGACAACTCATGTCTCATGTTGGGCATTTGACACAGCTCTCAACGTAGCACTTTGAACGCCAATCGGTTGAGTCTTAGCTATCTTGTCATGGGTGGCCTCTAAACATCTCCATTGCAAAACGCTGGTGAATCAAGCTCTCTACGGCTTGCTATCAAGCTGCTAAAAGTCTGTCCACCTCTTACCAACTCTACAGGCTTTCATGTCTGAGCCAGCCTTCTCATGGTATAAGCGGCTTTTCACTGAAAGCGAGCAAGACACGGAGAGTTTTGCTGTAATGTTCCACTGACAGGGTGTTCCTTCGGGACGGCGGACGATGCCGTAGTGATAAGTGTGGCAAGGGAGTGTGTCATAGTTTAGACCGTAACCGCTGGGACAACTCATGTCTCATGTTGGGCATTTGACACAGCTCTCAACGTAGCACTTTGAACGCCAATCGGTTGAGTCTTAGCTATCTTGTCATGGGTGGCCTCTAAACATCTCCATTGCAAAACGCTGGTGAATCAAGCTCTCTACGGCTTGCTATCAAGCTGATCAAAGCAATAACTTGGAATGTTTCCTCAAGGTTTTCAAGTATGCTGAGTTCAAATCTGCTATCAGATTTCAAATTTAACTAAGTCTAAGGCAGCTTTGAGGGGTTAGATCCCAGCTACTGTTCACTACCTTTGACTCGGCGTTGCTGTTACCACTTCGGGGCAGTGACAATGATGTCTTAAGCTGTAAATAGCGGGTATCGGGGAAGATCTCTCACTTCCCTAGTGATCAGTACAAGGCCTTCGGGCTGTCGACGGGATCGAGTGCCACTCACTACACTCAAATCTATCATTCCTCACTAAGTGTAAATTACTGACTATACATTTGTCCTGCTATCAGGTTGTTTTGACTTGCTATCTAGTTGAATAGTCTCTTGCTATCAAGAGATTCACTTCTGCTCATAAAGCACATCATCTCTGTATACCTCCTTTGCTCGAGCGTTCCTTCGGGACGGCGGGTACTGCCGTAGAGGGATTGTGTTGCACGGGTTGTTCGTCGTTTGTTAGACCGAAACCTCTGAGCCGTTGCTCATGTTGGGCGTTCGACTTCATACTCAACGTGACGCTTTCTCTCACCAGGTCAGAGTACTTCAGCCATTCGACAAAGATTAGTCTTTATGATATGGAGTAGAGTGAAATGTAATTCATTAGATGTCCCTTCAATGATTGCTCCCATGATAAACGTTGATGAGACAAATGAAATGATTCTCATCTTCCCTTTTTCAATGATTGAAATCTACTAACACACTACCGTATAATCGTCCACTATGGGGCAAGACATGATAGAGCCTCCACGCGGTTTGCCCTGGGCAGTCTTTAGACTGGCGAATACTATCATTAAGTTGAATCTGCTATCAGTCAACTTGAACGTTGCGTCGCATTAGAGGGGTATATAAACCACTGCCTCTCATTTCATTTCATTTCAATCATGCAGACGCCGAACAGTCAAGTCAGCTCTCCTCGCGGACCGCAGTTAAGGCCGCGAAATTTATTTGAGGAGTTTGTCAGGCTAGAGGAGCAAGACAGAGTTTTTAATAATCTTGCTCGGATTGGCAATCCGATGACAGCAACTGTTGTCAATCCAACGGAATGGCGCTACATTCCACTTTTTAGCCATGTGCCAATTAGTGTGGAAGTCGACACTGCTACCAAAGAGAGAGTCAAAGACTCTCTCAGCAGAATTGGTAGGGTGTAAGATGACGTTACTCCCGAGAACGAACCACCGGCTCTCTTAAGGGCCACCATGGGGCAAGACATGATAGAACCTCCACGCGGTTTGCCCTGGGCAGTCTTCGGACTGGCGAATACTATCATTAAGCTGAACCTGCTATCAGTCAACTTGAACGTTGCAAATGAAGTTCGGTGTAATACTTCCTTTCGACGGGCGTTCCTGTAAAGGGCGGCGGTGAAACCCGTAGCTATGTATACCGCAAGGGACATTCGGCAATGGTCAATCTTGTTAAACCTCTCTGCGTCATGTTTGCAAGTGATTGCCTCTGTCTCAACGTAGTATGCATTCGCGCCAGGGCGACATTTAGCCAACTGTCGAAGGTTGCCTAAAACTTTCCATTGCATACGTTATGAGAACCATGAGTTCTACCTGTCTCTATCAATGAGATGAATTGATGAATGGAATGAAATGGGAGGACACTCATGCGCCACACGCAACATAACACACTTCTCTCTTCCGTAGTCTAACAAGCTCTTTACACATGGATCGCAGTCGATTGCTATCCCTGTATCATGTAAGCTATCTTAATTTTATTTGATACTATTTCATCTACCATCATCGCCCATATGAAATGTTATAAGATTTACAAGTTAGACTAAGCGTGCTACTATTTCCAAATGAATAAAGTATTCATGGTTAAATCATCCACTTAAGCCCATCCGTAGTCTAACAAGCTCTTTACACATGGATCGCAGTCGATTGCTATCCCTGTATCATGTAAGCTATCTAAATTTTATTTAACACTATTTCAACTACCATCATCACCCATATGAAGTGTCATAAGATTTACAAGTTAGACTAAGCGTTCTACTATTTGTAAATGAAAGATATAGTTTCAACAGTTTACAGATTGAAAATAAAGTTTCAATAGTGTGTGCGTTAGAAAAAAGCTTTATCTGCTTGTATGTTAGAAACAAAATAAAGTTTACAAGATAAAAAGTAAAGTTTCGCCACTTTACAAGTTAGAAATAAAGTTTCAATAGTGTATGCGTTAGAAGTAAAGGTGTAACTGTTTGTAAAAATAAGATCGCAAGATTTACTTGTTTACAAGTTAGACTAAGTGTAAATTAAAAATAAAATTATAACTGTTTAAAGAGTTTACAAGTTAGAAATTAAGTTTCAATGGTGTATACGTTAAAAATAAAGTTTTAGCTGTTTGTATATCAAAATAAAGTTTCAAGAGTTTACAAGTTAGAAATAAAGTTTCAATAGTGTATGCGTTAGAAATAAAGTCTTAGCTGTTTGTATATCAAAATAAAGTTTCAAGAGTTTACAAGTTAGAAATAAAGTTTCAATAGTGTATGCGTTAGAAGTAAAGGTGTAACTGTTTGTAAAAATAAGATCGCAAGATTTACTAGTTTACAAGTTAGACTAAGTGTAAATTAAAAATAAAATTATAACTGTTCACGAGTTAAAGCGTTGATGCAACGATGAACAATTAATAAGCTGAAAAGTTTTAGATTCACTTTAACATTATCATATGTTTACAGATAGAAATGTATCACAGCAAAGCTACTTCATGAGTTAGTTTGCCAGGAGTGTATCATCTCAAACTTTTACTCCGACTGTGGAACATTGATTTCCATGATGAAGATTTAAATAGTTAGATTCGATGACCAACAAGATTTACTAGTTTACAAGTTGGACAAAACGTTCTACTATTTATAAATGAAAGATATCATTTCAACAGTTTACCAGTTAGAAATAAAGTTTCAACAGTCTACAAGTTAAAAATAACGTTTCAACCGTTTACAAGTTAAAAATGAAGTTTCAATAGTGTGTATGTTAAGAATAAAGTTCTATCTGTTTATATGTTAGAAATAAAATGAAGGTTCACCAGTTTACAAGTTAAGAATAAAGTTCTATCTGTTTGTATGTTAGAAATAAAACAAAGTTTCAACCGTTAACAAGTTAAAAATAAAGTTTCAATAGTTTGCAAGTTAAAACTAATGTTTCAATAGTGCATATGTTAAGAATAAAGTTTTATCTGTTTGTATGTTAGAAATAGAATAAAGTTTCACCAGTTGGCAAGTTAAGAATGAAGTTTTATCTGTTTCTATGATAGAAATAAAACAAAGTTTCAACCGTTTACAAGTTAAAAATAAAGTTTCAATAGTTTACAAGTTAAGAATAAAGTTTCATTATTGTGTATGTTAAGAATAAAGTTCTATCTGTTTGTATGTTAGAAATAGAATGAAGTTTCACCAGTTGGCAAGTTAAGAATAAAGTTCTATCTGTTTGTATGTTAGAAATAAACTTCTATCTGTTTATATATTAGAAATAGAACTAATGTTTCACCAGTTTACAAGTTAAGAATAAAGTTCTATCTGTTTATATGTTAGAAATAAAATGAAGTTTCATCAGTTTACAAGTAAAGAATAAAGTTCCAATAGTTTACAAGTTAAAACTAATGTTTCAATAGTGTGCATGTTCAGAATAAAGTTCTATTTGTTTATATGTTAGAAATAGAATGAAGTTTCACCAGTTTACAAGTTACGAATAAAGTTCTGTCTGTTTAAGTTTACAAGTTAAGAATAAAGTTCTATCTGTTTATATGTTAGAAATAAAATGAAGGTTCACCAGTTTACAAGTTAAGAATAAATTCTATCTGTTTGTATGTTAGAAATAAAACAAAGTTTCAACCGTTAACAAGTTAAAAACAAAGTTTCAATAGTTTACAAGTTAAAACTAATGTTTCAATAGTACGCATGTTAAGAATAAAGTTTTATCTGTTCGTATGTTAGAAATAGAATGAAGTTTCACCGGTTGGCAAGTTAAGAATAAAGTTTTATCTGTTTCTATGATAGAAATAAAACAAAGTTTTAACCGTTTACAAGTTAAAAATAAAGTTTCAATAGTTTACAAGTTAAGAATAAAGTTTCAATAGTGTGCATGTTCAGAATAAAGTTCTATTTGTTTATATGTTAGAAATAGAATGAAGTTTCACCAGTTTACAAGTTACGAATAAAGTTCTATCTGTTTAAGTTTACAAGTTAAGAATAAAGTTCTATCTGTTTATATGTTAGAAAAAAAAGAAGGTTCACCAGTTTACAAGTTAAGAATAAAGCTCTATCTGTTTGTATGTTAGAAATAAAACAAAGTTTCAACCGTTAACAAGTTAAAAATAAAGTTTCAATAGTTTGCAAGTTAAAACTAATGTTTCAATAGTGCATATGTTAAGAATAAAGTTTTATCTGTTTGTATGTTAGAAATAGAATGAAGTTTCACCAGTTGGCAAGTTAAGAATAAAGTTTTCTCTGTTTCTATGATAGAAATAAAACAAGGTTTCAACCGTTTACAAGTTATAAAATAAAGTTTCAATAGTTTACAAGTTAAGAAAAAAGTTTCAATGGTGTGTTTGTTAAGAATAAAGTTCTATCTGTTTATATGTTAGAAATAGAATGATGTTTCACCAGTTTACAAGTTAAGAATAAAGTTCTATCTGTTTGTATGTTAGAAATAAACTTCTATCTGTTTATATGTTAGAAATAGAATGAAGTTTCACCAGTTTACAAGTTAAGAATAAAGTTCTATCTGTTTATATGTTAGAAATAAAATGAAGTTTCATCAGTTTACAAGTTAAGAATAAAGTTTCAATAGTTTACAAGTTAAGAATAAAGTTTCAATAGTATGCATGTTCAGAATAAAGTTCTATTTGTTTATATGTTAGAAATAAAAATGAAGGTTCAATAGTTTACAAGTTAAGAATAAAGTTTTATCTGCTTGTATGTCAGAAATGAAATAAAGTTTCAACCGTTTACAAGTTAAAAATAAAGTTTCAACAGTGTGTTGTTAGAAATAAAGTTTTATCTGTTTATATGTTAGAAACAAAACAAAGTTTAAACAGTTGACAAGCTGACAAATAAAGTTTCAACAGTGTGTACGTTAAGAATAAAGTTTTATCTGTTTGTAAGTTAGAAATAAAGTTTTAACTGCTTGTATGTTAGAAATAGAGGTATGACAGTTTATATGCTAGAAAGAAAGGTATAACTGCTTGTAAGACAAGATCGTAAGATTTACTAGTTTGCAAGTTAGACTCAACGTTCTACTAGTTGTAAATGAAAAATATCGTTTCAACAGTTTACAGATTAAAATAAAGTTTCAATAGTGTGTATGATTGAAATAAAGTTTAAGCGCTTTGTGCGTTAGAAATAAAGTTTCAGCCGTTTACAAGTTAAAAATAAAGTTTTAACAGTGTGTACGTTAGAAATAAATGAAAGTAAGAACTTCATCGTATGAGTATTCAAAGCATGTTTTGTAAATCAAATGTGTGTAGTACTGACATGATAGAATCAAATGAACTTGACAAAGGCGTTTGTCAAGCTTGATTCTATCATGTCAGTACTACACACATTTGATTTACAAAACATGCTTTGAATACTCATACGATGAAGTTCTTACTTTCATTTATTTCTAACGTACACACTGTTAAAACTTTATTTTTAACTTGTAAACGGCTGAAACTTTATTTCTAACGCACAAAGCGCTTAAACTTTATTTCCATCATACACACTATTGAAACTTTATTTTAATCTGTAAACTGTTGAAACGATATTTTTCATTTACAACTAGTAGAACGTTGAGTCTAACTTGCAAACTAGTAAATCTTACGATCTTGTCTTACAAACAGTTATACCTTTCTTTCTAGCATATAAACTGTCATACCTCTATTTCTAACATACAAGCAGTTAAAACTTTATTTCTAACTTACAAACAGATAAAACTTTATTTCTAACGTACACATTATTGAAACTTTATTTTTAACTTTTCAACCGGTGAAACTTTATTTCATTTCTGACATACAAGCAGATAAAACTTTATTCTTAACTTGTAAACTATTGAACCTTCATTTTTATTTCTAACATACAAACAGATAAAACTTTATTCTTAACTTGCCAACTGGTGAAACATTAGTTTTAAATTGCAAACTATTGAAACTTTATTTTTAACTCGTTAACGGTTGAAACTTTGTTTTATTTCTAACATACAAACAGATAGAATTTATTCTTAACTTGTAAACTGACGAAACTTCATTTTATTTCTAACATATAAACAGATAGAACTTTATTCTCAACTTGGAAACTTAAACAGATAGAACTTTATTCGTAACTTGTAAACTGGTGAAACTTCATTCTATTTCTAACATATAAACAAATAGAACTTTATTCTGAACATGCACACTATTGAAACTTTATTCTTAACTTGTAAACTATTGAAACTTTATTCTTTACTTGTAAACGGTTGAAACTTTGTTTTATTTCTATCATAGAAACAGAGAAAACTTTATTCTTAACTTGCCAACTGGTGAAACTTCATTCTATTTCTAACATATAAACAGATAGAAGTTTATTTCTAACATACAAACAGATAGAACTTTATTCTTAACTTGCCAACTGGTGAAACTTCATTCTATTTCTAACATACAAACAGATAAAACTTTGTTCTTAACATACACAATATTGAAACTTTATTCTTAACTTGTAAACTATTGAAACTTTATTTTTAACTTGTAAACGGTTGAAACTTTGATTTATTTCTATCATAGAAACAGATAAAACTTCATTCTTAACTTGCCAACTGGTGAAACTTCATTCTATTTCTAACATACAAACAGATAAAACTTTATTCTTAACATATGCACTATTGAAACATTAGTTTTAACTTGCAAACTATTGAAATTTTATTTTTAACTTGTTAACGGTTGAAACTTTGTTTTATTTCTAACATACAAACAGATAGAACTTTATTCTTAACTTGTTAACTGGTGAACCTTCATTTTATTTCTAACATATAAACAGATAGAACTTTATTCTTAACATACACACTATTGAAACTTCATTTTTAACTTGTAAACGGTTGAAACGTTATTTTTAACTTGTAGACTGTTGAAACTTTATTTTTAACTGGTAAACTGTTGAAACTTTATTTTGATATACAAACAGCTAAAACTTTATTTTTAACGTATACACCATTGAAACTTAATTTCTAACTTGTAAACTCTTTAAACAGTTATAATTTTATTTTTAATTTACACTTAGTCTAACTTGTAAACTGGTAAATCTTGCGATCTTATTTTTACAAACAGTTACACCTTTACTTCTAACGCATACACTATTGAAACTTTATTTTTTAACTTGTAAAGTGGTGAAACTTTACTTTTTATCTTGTAAACTTTATTTTGTTTCTAACATACAAGCAGATAAAGCTTTTTTCTAACGCACACACTATTGAAACTTTATTTTCAATCTGTAAACTGTTGAAACTATATCTTTCATTTACAAATAGTAGAACGCTTAGTCTAACTTGTAAATCTTATGACACTTCATATGGGTGATGATGGTAGTTGAAATAGTGTTAAATAAAATTTAGATAGCTTACATGATACAGGGATAGCAATCGACTGCGATCCATGTGTAAAGAGCTTGTTAGACTACGGATGGGCTTAAGTGGATGATTTAACCATGAATACTTTATTCATTTGGAAATAGTAGCACACTTAGTTTAACTTGCAATTCTTATAACATTTCATATGGATGATAATGGTAGATGAAATAATATCAAATAAAATTAAGATAGCTTACACTTCTGATACAGGGATAGCAATCGACTGCGATCCATGTGTAAAGAGCTTATTAGACTACGGAAGAGAGAAGTGTGTTATGTTGCGTGTGGCGCGTGAGTGTCCTCCCATTTCATTCCATTCATCAATTCATCTCATTGATAGAGACAGGTAGAACTCATGGTTCTCATAACGTATGCAATGGATAGTTTTAGGCAACCTTCGACAGTTGGCTAAATGTCGCCCTGGCGCGAATGCATACTACGTTGAGACAGAGGCAATCACTTGCAAACATGACGCAGAGAGGTTTAACAAGATTGACCATTGCCGAATGTCCCTTGCGGTATACATAGCTACGGGTTTCACCGCCGCCCTTTACAGGAACGCCCGTCGAAAGGAAGTATTACACCGAACTTCATTTGCTACGTTCAAGTTGACTGATAGCAGATTCAACTTAATGATAGTATTCGCCAGTCCGAAGACTGCCCAGGGCAAACCGCGAGGAGGTTCTATCATGTCTTGCCCCATGGTGGCCCTTAAGAGAGCCGGTGGTTCGTTCTCGGGAGTAACGTCATCTTACACCCTACCAATTCTGCTGAGAGAGTCTTTGACTCTCTCTTTGGTAGCAGTGTCGACTTCCACACTAATTGGCACATGGCTAAAAAGTGGAATGTAGCGCCATTCCGTTGGATTCACAGCAGTTGCTGTGATCGCATTGCCAATCCGAGCAAGATTATTAAAAACTCTGTCTTGCTCCTCTAGCCTGGCAAACTCCTCAAATAAATTTCGCGGCCTTAACTGCGGTCCGCGAGGAGAGCTGACTTGACTGTTCGGCGTCTGCATGATTGAAATGAAATGAAATGAGAGGCAGTGGTTTATATACCCCTCTAATGCGACGCAACGTTCAAGTTGACTGATAGCAGATTCAACTTAATGATAGTATTCGCCAGTCTAAAGACTGCCCAGGGCAAACCGCGTGGAGGCTCTATCATGTCTTGCCCCATAGTGGACGATTATACGGTAGTGTGTTAGTAGATTTCAATCATTGAAAAAGGGAAGATGAGAATCATTTCATTTGTCTCATCAACGTTTATCATGGGAGCAATCATTGAAGGGACATCTAATGAATTACATTTCACTCTACTCCATATCATAAAGACTAACCTTTGTCGAATGGCTGAAGTACTCTGACCTGGTGAGAGAAAGCGTCACGTTGAGTATGAAGTCGAACGCCCAACATGAGCAACGGCTCAGAGGTTTCGGTCTAACAAACGACGAACAACCCGTGCAACACAATCCCTCTACGGCAGTACCCGCCGTCCCGAAGGAACGCTCGAGCAAAGGAGGTATACAGCGATGATGTGCTTTATGAGCAGAAGTGAATCTCTTGATAGCAAGAGACTATTCAACTAGATAGCAAGTCAAAACAACCTGATAGCAGGACAAATGTATAGTCAGTAATTTACACTTAGTGAGGAATGATAGATTTGAGTGTAGTGAGTGGCACTCGATCCCGTCGACAGCCCGAAGGCCTTGTACTGATCACTAGGGAAGTGAGAGATCTTCCCCGATACCCGCTATTTACAGCTTAAGACATCATTGTCACTGCCCCGAAGTGGTAACAGCAACGCCGAGTCAAAGGTAGTGAACAGTAGCTGGGATCTAACCCCTCAAAGCTGCCTTAGACTTAGTTAAATTTGAAATCTGATAGCAGATTTGAACTCAGCATACTTGAAAACCTTGAGGAAACATCCCAAGTTATTGCTTTGATCAGCTTGATAGCAAGCCGTAGAGAGCTTGATTCACCAGCGTTTTGCAATGGAGATGTTTAGAGGCCACCCATGACAAGATAGCTAAGACTCAACCGATTGGCGTTCAAAGTGCTACGTTGAGAGCTGTGTCAAATGCCCAACATGAGACATGAGTTGTCCCAGCGGTTACGGTCTAAACTATGACACACTCCCTTGCCACACTTATCACTACGGCATCGTCCGCCGTCCCGAAGGAACACCCTGTCAGTGGAACATTACAGCAAAACTCTCCGTGTCTTGCTCGCTTTCAGTGAAAAGCCGCTTATACCATGAGAAGGCTGGCTCAGACATGAAAGCCTGTAGAGTTGGTAAGAGGTGGACAGACTTTTAGCAGCTTGATAGCAAGCCGTAGAGAGCTTGATTCACCAGCGTTTTGCAATGGAGATGTTTAGAGGCCACCCATGACAAGATAGCTAAGACTCAACCGATTGGCGTTCAAAGTGCTACGTTGAGAGCTGTGTCAAATGCCCAACATGAGACATGAGTTGTCCCAGCGGTTACGGTCTAAACTATGACACATTCCCTTGCCACACTTATCACTACGGCATCGTCCGCCGTCCCGAAGGAACACCCTGTCAGTGGAATATTACAGCAAAACTCTCCGTGTCTTGCTCGCTTTCAGTGAAAAGCCGCTTATAGCATGAGAAGACTGGCTCAGACATCAATAAAAATGCTTTCATTGACTTCAGCAGGGTCGAAAACCCCAGAAAACCTCCAAAACTAGCGAATTTAAATTTTTCAACTTTTTAGCACTACTTATGAAATTTTATAAGTAGTCTATCACTTAGGGCAGGCCAATAGCGACCGAACCTTTTTTGAATCAAGTCAAACGGACTTGTAGAAGCAAAGTTACAAGCCTTTAAAGTTTTGGAGTCTTTTATGGCCTGGAGACGAAGGCCATCTCCTGGCTAACCTCTAAGTCTGACGCCTTAGCTGATATCAGCAATGAAATTTTCTAAGTCGGTTTCTTACAGAAACCCGGGATTTGGAATGTCCGAAGCTATCATCGGAGCTCAGAGAGACGACTTACCGTTGGCAATCTCTCGTCTGAATGACAAGTCTCTGTCGGTTCCCAGCTTATATAGTGTGTGGCGATCAGCTGATGACGTAATACCCATCATCCAAACACTAAAAACCCGTCTATCTCCGATTCTAGTGCTCCGATTGAGCTGAAAATACACCATTTTCATGTAGAATTTGACGCTGAATCCGAATCTGGCCTCCGTTTTCCCATCCGATGCTTCGGTTTGGCTCTACAGTAGGCAGCCATCGCAAAAATTCTAACTCGTTTTGAAGCTACAGCCCAAAACGTCCCAAATTCTAACTCTGTCGCTTTTCGCCAATGTCCCAAAATCTTAAATGGCGTCTCACATCTAAACGAAGACAGATATGAACAAGCCGATTCTTTCAGTGAATTTGTCTCACTCTTAGCTTTCAAACGAGCTATAGCACGACAAAATCCGTCCACTGGAAGCCAAGATCGAAGCTAGCTCTCCCGAGGGGGGAGTCAGCGAAACTTTTTCTCTCCGATTGCCTTGAAACTCACCATGCTGATAGAGAATTTCACGCTGATTCCAAATCTGAAATCCGTTTTCCAATCCGATGCTTCGTTTTGAAGCTACAGCCCAAAACGTCCCAAATTCTAACTCTGTCGTTTTTCGCCAATGTCCCAAAATCTTAAATGGCGTCTCACATCTAAACGAAGACAGATATGAACAAGCCGATTCTTTCAGTGAATTTGTCTCACTCTTAGCTTTCAAACGAGCTATGGCACGACTAAATCCGTCCACTGGAAGCCAAAATCGAAGCTAGCTCTCCCGAGGGGGGAGTCAGCGAAACTTTTTCTCTCCGATTGCCTTGAAACCCACCATACAGATAGAGAATTTCACGCTGATTCCAAATCTGAAATCCGTTTTCCAATCCGATGCTTCGTTTTGAAGCTACAGCCCAAAACGTCCCAAATTCTAACTCTGTCGTTTTTCGCCAATGTCCCAAAATCTTAAATGGCGTCTCACATCTAAACGAAGACAGATATGAACAAGCCGATTCTTTCAGTGAATTTGTCTCACTCTTAGCTTTCAAACGAGCTATGGCACGACTAAATCCGTCCACTGGAAGCCAAAATCGAAGCGAGCTGTCCAGAGGGGGGGGGGAGTCAGCGAAAATTTTTCTCTCCGATGGCGTTCAAATTCACCATACCGATGCAGAATTTCACGCTGAATCCGAATCTGGCCTCCGTTTTCCCATCCGATGGTTCGTTTTGGCGCTACACATCAAAACGTCCCAAATTCTAACTCTGTCGTTTTTCGAAAAATGTTGAAAATTTTTTCTCGCCGATTGCCTTGAAACTCACCATACAGATAGAGAATTTCACGCTGATTCCAAATCTGAAATCCGTTTTCCAATCCGATGCTTCGTTTTGAAGCTAGAGCCTAAAACGTCCCAAATTCTAACTCTGTCGTTTTTCGCCAATGTCCCAAAATCTTAAATGGCGTCTCACATCTAAACGAAGACAGATATGAACAAGCCGATTCTTTCAGTGAATTTGTCTCACTCTTAGCTTTCAAACGAGCTATGGCACGACAAAATCCGTCCACTGGAAGCCAAAATCGAAGCGAGCTGTCCAGAGGGGGGGACGTCAGCGAAAATTTTTCTCTCCGATGGCGTTCAAACTCACCATACCGATGCAGAATTTCACGCTGAATCCAAATCTGGCCTCCGTTTTCACATCCGAGCACTACTTCCACTCGAAACAGCCCTTTTTACAACCCAACATTCAGCAGATTGCACGAAAAACATCACACACTATAGCCTCAAGACAAATCCTGGCGGTCGCCCAAGTCCACCACGACACTCTGTCGTTCCAGAGGGGGGGGGGAGTCAGCGAACATTGTGTGAACGGGAACCAACCTGGCCGGCACACCACGACAGACCTCTGTCGTTCCAGGGGGGCGCGCCGGTCGAGTGTTTGCCGTTTGCTTTCTACTCATAGCATAGTGCACCTCTAACCTACTGCAAAACTTCGCGTCTGCCGGATCAGATCATTTGCTTTTTAGAAATAGAGAGGATAACACAATCCTATGTATTTCCAGTGGTAAAATTGTGACATTTAAGGTGTTGACTCCATTTTTTCGAATGTTTGCTCATAAAAATTACACAAATTGATATTTTGTTGAACTGGTTATTATAGAAATCATCTACAGATCATGATCTTTCAAATGAGTTATCATTCATTGACAGAGGATGAAGTAAAGTGTACAAACAGACACTTTTCGTTAAAGTATATCAACAATTTTCCTGAAATTTCTATGTTAAAATTTGCAGTTACACCAATTTGAATCACGTCAAGAAAGAAAGCACCATTGAAAAGACAAGAAATGAAAGGCAGTGATGGCTGCTACAACGGCTGAGTCGGTCCAATTTCGTTCTCGTGAATATCACAGCGACTGAGGTGGTATTGATCGCATCATAAGTGAAAAGTGGAAAACATCTACAACAAATTGTCCTCAAAAAATATCAACCACAGAATAAGATTCTAGAAAAAAAATAAGAATTGATCACAAACACGGTCTCTTTTAGTGTTTTGGAGTAGTTCAAAACTATAGGAAATATGCTTCCCACGAATGGAGTCACAAAATTCCTCTAAGGCTGAAGGCGAGACAAGATAGAATCAGGACACATCACTGTACATATTTCTTGCTACATTTAGTCACTTGGAGTCTTTTACAGCTGGGAAACACGAGGTGGGACAACAGACATGGTGTAGTGTTGTAAAAGCTCAGCCGGTGCAATAGCCAAAGCCGAAGTTGTGTTGGCCCAGCCGGTGCAATAGCCGCTGCATTAAACTGACTTCATCAACTAATCACCAACCTTTACTTAAATTTTCAGCCATAACCCTATGACTCAACCCATCGTAGCAAAGCACTTGGCTTTATTAAACAACTAAATCATATCTCTTAGAAAGCCTTGTGTCAAAAATAATTCTCGCACGAAATTAACACAAGTAAAAACAGCCACAAACGTTTCAAATGAAAACTAGGTTGATAATTCAAATGCCTGAACCAAAAAGAAATCGTGCCCTCGCAAAACACTGGAGATAACTGCAAAAATGCAATTAGACCCCTGTTTTCACTCAAAACTTGTTAACGATTTTTATAGTTCTGACTTGAACGGCAACTAATCATTTATGCGCCACATTATTTCTCGCGTTATTTGTGAAAAGAAAAACCGCGAGATCGTGATTCGCGTGAAACACATTCAGAGCAGTTTGCAAAAAAGCAGTATTGTCCCTATACTCGTAATGCTTTTTTGCCAGTCCAATTAGGCAACGAGAGAGAGATGCCACGATAATTGAATTATGTCCAATCTAGCTACATATAAACAACTAGTGTTAAATATCTTTGCTCATCAGTCTTCATGGGAATATTTTTTCTTCCAAATTGATAGTACTGCACTAAATTGCTGTAATCACCGCTCTCATCTTTAACAATTTTTTCAGAGAAACTACTGAATGAATATTCTTAAAACTTATCATATAGTATCATGAATTGTGCTTTACATCATGTGCCATTTCCAAAACTTTTTGTCGCATTGCACACCGTACAGCCGATAGTGATGAAAATTTTCCGGAAAATTTTGAATCAAAATTTTCCGTGGAAAATTATGGAAAATTTTGAAAGTTCTGATTTTTTTGATAGCTGCCTTATAATTTGAGCGCTTCCACTGCCGAGGCAGCTACGTACCAATAAATTGGGTCTAAAACCCTTAATTTCATCCTTATTTCGATTAAAGCGATCGTAGCAATGCGAGTTCCGTCCGCGGATTTTTGAATATTCCTTTGCCACAATGGCCATTTGTGCAATTTTGTTAGCATTTTTAATTATCACACAGACACCTTTTTGGATAACGTGAATCTTGCTTTACAATAGGGGTACAATTTCATGCACTGTGAAAGATCAGGAGCAAAAATAATCTACTTCATTTTGGAGTTTACTTTAGCTTGAAAGTTAAAGCTTTATTATGCAGCGTGGATCAGTGAAAGAAATTCTTCATGTGTTGATGAACATGTGAAGTATAAGCACACAGTCCACGCAGCATTCATGAGCGACCATTTTGGAAGACACAAAGACTGTAAACTCGTTAGATATTTGGTCACTAAAGATATCTGTGATGAGTAAAAGAATATCTATGATAGCCTTTAACTTCTGGCCTATTGTCCGACATCTTCGTTGAGGATACACATCTTCCATTTCTAGTTCAGATGGTTCAGATAGTTCCAATTCGATTTCAGATATGATCCACATGAATCTCCAATTGAATTTAAGATCTTTTCATTTGTGCTTCTAACAGATATCTGAAATTCAGCTAGAGAAATCTGAAATCCATCTAATGTCTGAAATTCATTTGGAAAGATCTGAAATAGACATGGAAAGGTGCAGTTGGTTACAAAAGTTGACATACAGGGATGATAGAGAAGTTTTCGGTCTTTGAATATTACATAGTCTTTTCAAACGACTAAAATAAGTCTCCAAAACAAAGAAAAAAACGTCAATCACCGAAAAATAAATTTCAAAATTTTCCAGTGGAAAATTTTCCATTTGCATCACTAACAGCCGACAAAACAGCAATTTCGCCCAATTGTCGTAATGCTTTTTTGCCACGATAAGGACCGTACTAAAATGGGTTCAGATTTAGGCATCTATTTCTCATCTAGCCCTTTTAAACAATTTCAAAAAGTAAATATCTTTGGCAGGAACATATATCCGTAAAAAACTGAATCATTGCATATAACAATTTTCACTGTGTACTTTTTTCAGTCGACACTCTATAGGCCTACATACTACAATTGAGCATAGAATTGCTTATTAACCTCTCCAAGTCTGTCATGACACGGAGGATTTGTAAGAAAATTCCTTATGCATTCACTTATTGCGATCAGTCAATTCCGTGACAATTTATTAAAAAAACTGCAAAAATCTGCATATATATCTCACATTTGGTGATAAGTTATTCAAATTGTGCTCACCTCGACTTCATTCAATAAAATCGAAACTGCAAACACATGGGCATTTAATAAATGATTTGCTACTTTACCTAATGATTAGGATTTCAATTAATATAGATCATGCGGCCGCGGCATTTTTTCCACCCCTTACAAAAGCATCTCCTGCATAGATGATGTTTAATAGGTATTTCGATGATTAACCTGGTGTAGATTGGCATTTATGGTATTGATAAACGAGCTTTGACTGTATTTCGAACTTCGTAAATCATATCAGACAGATGAAAATCATAAATGATGTACAGCAAATTAGGCTATCAGTAGAAACTAAGCTTCAGTAGCACATTTTAATGAAAAAGGATCTCAAGCTCTCTTTTGTTGCTTATAATTTTTGGTCTGAATTTCTTACCATGGAATCAATTGCCCCGTCACGAGTTTGATGAGATTGAGAAATAAATTGTTACCTATACTAATTCAAGACAATTCTACCCGCATATTTAGAAAAAATGATCAGAAATATAGAAAATTCTAAATGCCGCTCATCTACATGTGCTGTAGATGACATTATGCCTGTTTTCAAAATGAAACAATTCAATTTATTCATATAATTCCATGGTTCCTTCTACCGCATTTAGCATAGAACCTGCCGACAAGAAATTAATAAAATATAAGTTTAAGATTAGCCGATAGCCACTATGTGAAAAACCATTCACTGATCTCAATGATTTATCTATGCCTTCTACAAATTCTCATTGATTGCTATTCTATAGTGTGCCAACTAGAATTATGCCAGAAAACATTTTAAATCATGGAGAAATTATTGTTCCGAAGTTAAAAAATTTATGACTGGTGGAGTTTGCGCATCACCTAGTTTTACCTATATCACAACAAAAGAATGCAATGGCAAAGAATCAAAAGCAACGTCGACACTCTATGTCACAATAGAATTCTTGTTTTAAATATTATGCTACCTTTATGCAAGTCATTTCAGAAAATGTTCGATCTGTAATTTTACCTCCATCTGAAATAATACAGTGTTTTGAAAAGCGATGATTGTTTGTAAAGAAAATCATATACTATCTTTTTCTGAAATTGCTTTTGCAATTTCATCCAACTGTCTGGCTTGCAGTACTGTTGGTTCGTCAATCATTTGTCCACGGAATAACAAAGCACCTGTTCCTCCAGAACGTTCAACCTCTATTAACAGTTCCCTGGCCCACTTGACGCGTTGAGGCGAGGGACAGAAAGCAGAATGAACAGATGGCAATTGTGCAGGATGTATCACTTGCTTGCCAGAAAATCCCATGACAGCACCTTCAGAACAATCGTCAGAAACATGACGCAAATCTGGAAGAAAAATGGTGCGGGTCAAATGCATCTTATGAGAATTAAGGTAGGCTATGCTGGTAGAGTTAAAGATATTTATGTGGATGAAGTTTTTTCATTGCTAACTTAGTGGAGATATGGTATGTAGTGAAACTAGAAATCCCGTCAGGGATTAGGATAATCGATTAATGATGAGATTGATTCTCTGCTCTGCAGTCAATTAGTTGCATGACAATATTATTTAAATCATTCAGTTATTGACTGATCATGAAACTTCGGTTACGGATAAACTCAAGATCCTCATTTAATTTGAATTCATGTGCAGTGAGATTTATCTTGAAACCATTCGAAGTTTGAGATAAATGCGCCGATACGAAGTTTTGAGAAACGCTTCACTTATCCAATTTATTCAATCCCGATATTTCCAGCTTTTCATAGTCTTAGAAATGTGGAGGGGACATGCCATGTGACGCTGTTGTTCAGTATGCACGGTGGATTATCCGATGTCAGTTTGTACTTGTTTTCTGCTGTGTTGTCATGTTGTGTGTATAGATATGTTGCATACTTCACAGTGTTGAAGTTATGTGGCTTTCTGCTGCATGTGATTAGGCGATTGTTGCGAAAGAGACATTAATGACTTTTTTGTGTTAAGAGGTTGATTTACGTTTTGAATGAGATTTCGGCGATGGATAGGACATGTGCTGTGTTCGGTGGCATACCCAAAAATAATTACCATCGTTCATAAAACAAAAAAGTTTAAATTGTCTTAATTGTTTTTGAGAGCATCTTTGCATGTTTGAGTTACACTCTCACAACTCTCAAACACGCTCAGAGTGCCCAGATCTGATAGCGTGCTCTCCTGTAGGAACTTCAAGCGCTAGAGAGATTTAGAGCAGAGAATCAGGTATTTCTGTGTGCAGTAGTTGGAGCGCCTGCGTGTAGCTCCATTGTTCGACTTGGTTTCTGTCGGTTCGATCGCATTAGGAATTACATTGCCATCATGGAATGATAGATCTATCAATAAATCTTTAGATTTAGATAGCAAGAGCCGCAAATTTTCCCTATCTGTGCCTTCGCAGAAACTTGGAGATGAGATGACGTTGAATTATCGTGTATGTGTTCGCCAATGAGGGAAGGATGAATGTCGTAATGTTTGGAGATTCCGGTAAAGGCTCCATACTTTGATGTGTGATTCCGTCTGTGATATTCGATGACTTTTTCTAGCCATTAGTGATATTATGCTTCTGTCAGCGATTTCATAAACCAGTGGTTATTTTCTACAATCTACACCGTCCAGTCGTCCGAAGGGATTATGCGGACAACTAACCATCGTACACGAAGCCATGGGGTTGAAATAAAAACAAGACTACTACTGGAAAACGAAAAAATGTGAGGAGGACTGAAAACATCTTAACAGCCCTAAATTGAAACATGTAAGTAATTGACAGGCTACAATATACGTAGCTGAGTCTTGCGTTGGCGAGAGCCTGATTGACAGTAAATGTTCTCTTTACTGATCTCAGCTTCGTGACCGAGGCAATCAAGCGTCATATGAGAAAACAACATCGTATTTTAATTTTCACTTGAAGTTTAAAATCCTAGGAAAACAGGGTCGAGTTGACGAACAATCAGCTTAGGATTGCATGTTTATTATGAGGCTGTTCAGAAAGAGAGGCTGTCACATAAGCATAGGACATCACAATTCACATGCAGTATAGTCAATATAGGGTAGTCTGTGGATTTCACTGTAATTTTCATTTAAATATCAGTTTTTAGCTTTTACATTGTTTCATTTTCATTTCATTCTGTAGTCATGCATGCCAGCATAATTTGAATATAAATACATGTACATGTACTTGCAAAAGAAAGCTTGGAAATTCATTGAAATCAAGATAGCGTCAAATTAAGTGTTTGAATGCTATACTGTTCATGCTGTCTGATGCAGAAATAGGAATCCATTAGTGGAGCGAAGGCCTATGGTCTGGGCGCACGCTGCGCCACTGGTTGTGTCGTGTGTGAATCGTGTGGCAATTCTGAGAGCTTTGCTCTGAATTGCTGATAGTTTGCCGATGTTTTATGAGAAGGTTGGTGTTGCCACTCAATTCCGAATAGCCAAATCGATTCTCTAGAAATACTTTGCTGGAAATAGTGTGATCATGTATTCCGAAACGATGAAAATTGGCACATCTTTATTTAAAAAATCAATATCATTTCTGATTACTGAACTAGTCTGTCTTTCGGCAAACATGAAAATAAAAAAGGGATGCAAAGTCCTATCATTTTGATAAGACTCTAACTATGGAAGTAGGCCTAGTGGGAAGAGATATGGCAGTAGGACATGAAAATTATGGAGGCTTTCTCTATGCGGTGAGCGACAAAATCCATTGACCTTAAATGAAATAGGTCAAATCATGTTAGATTTCGCAATGAATAAGAATCAGGACAGCATAAGTGTGCAAAGTACACAAAATGCAAGTGCAATTTTCTGTATGTGTTATGCACAAACGATTCCGTACAACAAATTATTCCATGAACGGTATTACCGTTAAACACTAAGTGTTAAGGTAACACTTAGGGTGATACAGTAAGCCTGAAATCACCATCTTTTGCGTTTTGTTTTGTTTGAAGTTTTTGATATATTGTCATCATTATGTGTCCTTTTTATAAATTTCAATCAGAAATTCAATAAAACGAATCATAAAATAACTTCATGCTAGTAGCACCGTAGAAGATAGAACTGATGATGTGATCATAATCATGGCATAACGGGTAATGCTGTGCAGATCATTTACAACTCAAAAATATATAAAAATATATAAATATCGTTTTATTACCAAAATATAACTATACAACTCAGAGTAGTCCGACAGCCAGAACGAGTTTCTACAGGGAACTACAGGGAACGAGACCGAAAGTGAGATTTTCACAGAATGATGTACACCCTATGCCTACTACGAATCTGCACGTCTGCCGAGTTCTAGTGAGTTCCTCTTCTTGTCAGACAGAATAAAAGAAAACCACATGTTAATCCAATGGTACTTTTCGCTTAATCAGAGAAAACATACAAAATTTCATTTTAGCCAAAAACTGCAATCTGCGTCCCATTGGATTAACATGTGTTTTTCTTTTATTCTGTCTGACAATAAGAGGAACTCACTAAAACTCGGCAGACGTGCAGATTCGTAGTAGGCATAGAGTGTACATCATTCAATGAAGGTCTCACCTTCGGCCTCGTTCCCTGCAGAAACTCGCTCTGGCTGTCGGACTAGAGTGGCCCGACCAGGGATTTTCATCAAATTTACGCCCCAAGCTAAAATTTACGCGCATTATAAATCATAGAAATTTGATGGTAAATCCACTATGTTCTTCATTGCGAATGATGGACCTCCACTGAGAGTCAATCATGTTGTGGGATAACGATTAAAATACAATTAAAAATTGTAAAATGTCAAACTGCCAATTTCTTTCAGTACTTAAAAGTACAGTAGATTCAAAAACAAAATGCGATAAGATAAGTTGTTGATGACGATCAAGAATCTCAATACACCTGAAACACGGATTATGAATTGATTGGACACATCATCATATATTTTTACATTGTTTGATAAGTCCATATGCTAAGAATTTTTCCTTGCAAAGACGATTTTAATACAAGATGTTATGCTATTGCACTGCTTTTCAGGCGCGCAGCAAGGATTTTCGTTCAGCATCGAGTTTTCGGATGTTGTCCCAAAAACCAAATTATTGAAATTCAAGTGCGCTGCATGAGTAGACCTGCAATTGCTCTATCATTGCATACATCGCATACTGCAAGCACGTAAGCATCCATGTTGCATTTATAAGATTCATGTGATGTATTCATATGCTGAGATAAATGATAGCTTGATGTGAGAAATTCAATATCTTTTAAATGCCATGACCAAACAATCAAAGCAATCAACGTGCAGATGATTACCATGTGTAGGCCTGCATGTTGTCATACTATCCAAATGAAACTATCTAGCATTAAGTTTCATAAATCCTTTCATCTGTTAGGTGGGTGGACTTAAATTTTCAGCATTGGATTATCTGTTGGTCCAAATGAAATTTAAGAAATAGAAAGTTGCACATCGAAAATCAAAAAATGATCAGTAATTGCCTTCAACACCAATACATAATGCATTATAATTAACCCGCCATTCAGATCGCCACATGGAAATACCCATATACTCATAATCCAATAAATACGTGAACTGTGTCATGCAGTCCTACTCATTTCGGGGTGTGCTTTCACAGCATCCCTCCTTAAATGCGCTTTCAGGCTCAAACGTAATGAAGACGTTGAAAGAAAACATCTTCAATTTGACTATCGATAGATGGATGGGAAGATGTTTGATTTTTGTGATGTGACTGACGTTCATAATACAAAATTCGATTACACTATTCAAGGGAGTTGAAGTCCAGTTCTAAATGCCATGCCTTGACCCATTGTATTTTAGAGGATTCTTAAAGATCGTCATAAATAAGATATGTGTGAATAATGGGAAAACATCTTCGACCATTCCACGGATAGGATATAAGATAAAATGATATTTTCCGAAATACATAACTATATTTTAAGTTAAAAAATGGTCATCTAATTGTTAATCATTGACTTCTCGGGTACTAGTCCGAGAGCTAGCAGGAACTTTTGAAGTAACGAGGTCGTACCTGAAGCTTTCGCATGGCAGTATATGTAGTATATCTATTCACTGGTACAAAACTGCGTCTGCTGGATGTCATAAAAGATTCGGCAGAAAACCCCCATACATTTCCAATAGAGAAATTGAGACATTTTGGCTATAAGCCCGATTTTATTGAGTGTCTGACTACAGATTACAGTTGAAGAGGCACTTCTTTGATACGATTTGTATATCAGAAAGCGCTTGAATGTCGTTTTCATGAGTGGTTTTCGGCATTAAATGAACTTTGTACATGAGTATGCAGATTGCAGACATCTTATTCTTATCCACAGCGGAAGTGGTGCATATTTGTTGAAATTTCTACAGGTATTTGACTGCTGTTGAAGGAAAGTTGAGAGGGGGCGCCAAGGCATGCCAAGCATCTACAGGTCATGCATGCTCTTTCATGTGAGTGGTCGCTTTCATTCAAAGTTTGTGACAGTTCTGACTGACTAGCAAAAGCATTCATGTGTAATGACTTTTTAATATTTTCATAGAAACAGGAATGCTCCTCAGGGGTTCCTGCGGCACCCCCATTTCAACCTCACACTTTTCATGAAAATCATTTTCGAATGACAAAATACTTGACAAAAAATAATAGGTGGAGCTTCATGAAAATCAAAGGTATGCTCATGGGCTCTCATGAAGCTTTTTTAATGAAAGATTGTATTTGTTCTTGAATGAAATGATCTATATCTACCGGATGGTCCAAAAAGATCTCCCTGTTAACGAATTGCTGTTACTGGTAACTGAGTGGATGAAATGAGCTGAAACTTGAACTGACGAAAGTTCACGTCATCGATATTGTTTAGTGTAAAAAGTTTGTCATTTCGTGAAAACTCTACTGAGATTCAAGTGATTGCTATTTTGTACTTTTTCGAAAAAGGTAGAGATTTTCCATACAACCAATATTTTTCTAGCTAACTGAGAGACAAACATATGTCAATTGAATAGTCTCCAACAAACAGACAGTCTCAACACTCGATGTGATGACCCTCGCAGTCAGTGTAACTTTGCAGATGCCTTTTGAAACTGAAGAGGCTGCCCACAACAAAGTCCAGCGGCATCTATTGCATCGTCTGTACGATCCGCGCCTTCAGCTCACACAAACTGATGACTGGTTATTGGTAAACCTTCTCCTTTACCAACCCCTAGACAAAGAAGTCCACGGGGGCAAGATCACGACTACGTGCAGGCCAGTGGATGTTGCCATAGCGTCCGATCGCGTGCTCGGTGAAATTCTGCTGCATCCACGCCCGCACGCTAGGTCCAATGTGCGGTGGACCACCGTCCTGGATGAACCACAAGTCGCCAGTAACGAACTCCTGTTGGTCTTGGATCGTCGGTAAGAATTGTGACTACAACATCCACACATAGCGGTCTGAGTTGACCGTTGCTGTCGCACCATGTTCATCCTCGAAGAAGGGACCAATGATTCCTTGCGACCAAATGGCAGCGGAGACACGGAGGCTGTGCAAAGGAATTTCGACATGAAAGTCGACGTTCTCAAGGTCAATATATAGCGCGAGTTCCATGTGTTCGGGTGGCCATTAAGCGAGAAGTGCGCCTCGTCCGAGATGATGTTGTCCAGTGGGTCTTCCTCTAGCATCTCTAGGATGTCTGTCGTGAAAAGCACGCGCGCGCCACGTTCAATGCAGAATTCGAATGATGGCATGGTGGCTGAGGTTTAGCTCTAGGCAGGCACGGCGTGTCGACTGTCGCGGCCTTTCGGAAAAGCAACGGACAACTTCGGTGTTCTAACTGGAGCGTGAAGTTCGGGGGCGGCCAGGAATCGGTCGATCCGCCAGACCCACCTCATGCGCCAAATCGAACGCTTTCTTTATTGTCTTTACGGCCGGTGGCTTCTGGCTGAAGGATAAGTTGTACTCACGGTGCCAACGACGTTGGACCAGCAATGGACCTTTCAGCTCGTCAAGCCACGAGGCTATCTTGAAGCGTTCGACTGATGAATATCGGAAAGTCATGACTGAGTGAAATGAATTCACTGCCGATTTGCTGTTGGAGGAATGAAGTCTGCCAAAAGATGTGTCCGATGAAGACCGTTCAAGATTGCGATCATTCACTTTGATGACTAAGCATTACTGATTTTCTCACACATCCAAACAATTCATTTAATTGACAATTACCGTACTACGTTGTTTGGAAAATCTCTACCTTTCTCGACAAAAATGTAAAAAGTAGTCGCCTGAATGTCAGTGGGGTTTTCACGGAATGACAAACTTTTCACACCAAAAAATATCGTTAGCGTGAAGTTTCGTCAGTTCAAGTTTCAGCTCATTTCATCCTCTTAGCTACGAGTAACAGCAATTCGTTAAAAGGGAGATATTTTTGGACCACCCGGTATACTGGGTATTCAAAAACAGGGCAGTGGTATAATTTGACTGCGACATTCGCTTGACTTGCTCTAGCTATATGAGCTAATAATTCTCGAAAACTCAGATACAGAAGATATTGCCACTTGTGAGCATAAAATCACAATAAATTCGTGATGCACACACCACGATGAATCTAGCGCCCTTTTAACAGGATTTTGGCACACTTTGACGGTCCTTTCAATTTTCTTTTCGGCACCCTTTGAACGGAAATCACATCGGTGTAAAATTTCAACAAATATGCGCCTATTCCGCTCCGGATAATATGTATATATACTCTTGCACTTCATTCATTGTTCGTTCATTTGTAACTCAAAGGACCACTCATATGAAGAAACATGACCTGTAGATGCTTCTTCATATACACATCATGTCATATGCACATCTCTTCGATTTTACTATGTAGTCAACAACTAAAGGAAATCGGATCTATAACCAGTGTCGCAGTCTCTCTATTGGAATAACATGAGGTTTTCCACCGAATCTGTTTTTGTAGCAGTCAAGAGGTGCTCAATGTCTTGCGGAAGCTACAGGCACGACCTCGTTCCCTGCACAACTTCGCGCTTATTCCAGGATTATGCTGACAAATAATTCATTATTGGTCTTAAATTGTCACCATGATACAACACAGTAACATGACAACATGATAACTATATTAAAAAGTCAATTTCGAAAAGTACAAATAATGACAAATGTAAGTCCTGTACAAAATGCTTGTAAAAGAAAAGTAAAAAGCATCTTTTTTATTCAAGCGTTAGCCAAAATGGCATCGTTCAAGTTATTAAAAACAATTTGATGGTCCTCAATCGATCAATGTCCTCTAAAGACACATTACATGAAAAATCATAGATTTGCTAATAACTTGCACATTGCTAGCACCATGGGCACTGAAAAGAGATTCCTCAGGAACAACCTTTCAATATCTATATTACATTCCGGCGCTAAAATGCCTACAAGTGCTCGTAACTGTAAATTGCCAATCTTAGTTTATCATGGCATTCCGAATTCAGTGCGTCCACAAAAGGCCAAGATTTTTGATCGACTATGTGAGTGCAGTTCTAAAAGCAAGTTAAGACAAGGTTCAACAAATCATTTACAGAAAAAACGTGGCAAATAACTAAAAATTATGCCACCGCAAAAACTGATTTTAAAAATGCACTGTTTCTGAAAATGTTTTTTCATGATTGAGGTATAACGGTTTCAACAGAATTGTTTTGATCTTGCTATTGATGATGCCGTGTTTGTGGAGGAAACCCTCATTATATTCGATTAAAATATATAATTGCGTCATTCATCTATTTTCAGGTTTATGATTTAGATGCTGAACATGCATTCTCCATTGAATATTAAGGTACTTCAGAAATCATAGATCGCAAATAATTGATTTGCGCCCTACTAAATGATAAATTTACGCTCACACTTCTCAATTTACACATTTACGCGCAAAATGTGAAATTTACGCGCTGGCCGGGACACTGAACTCAGATTTAGCCTAGTCATTTTGGCGCACGCTCATGAAAACTTTGTGATTTATCTTTTAACGTGTGGCTATTCACTTTTAATGCAACTATTATCCAACTTCCTTCACTGCTGATATGCGAATTAAAAATTGGTTCACATGATTGAAAAATTGAAATGACGACATGATTGGAAGTGGTCAATGCACTGATTGTGAGAGCATCTCAAGAATTCACAGACAAATATTCGAATTACTGGATAAATTATCATTCTAGCAATAAAGAAGGGGAGTGCTTCTCTGGATTAAACACATTGAAAGCTTTTTTACGAACAATCAACATTCATATAAATAAAATGTCGCTGGAACTCTTCGATTTATCATTGAATGAAACTTGTGATACATGCACAGTGTGATGATATTTTGAAAGCTGATATCAGAAGACAAGCAATGATTTTGAAAATTGTTCCAATATCTTAAACAGGAACTCCTTTTAAAGTAAAATGAATAACAGAAGATTTCTTGGCCTCTGGTTTCAGGCTAGAGCAATGCACGTTCTGTAAATCGGCATCACAAGCTGCATATCTATCTGATTATACTCCTGACAGATCATAGAAGCAATATTTCAAAATGATGAGCGTACAGAGCGTTTTAAAGGATTTCCTTTTTGGTCACCCTGTCGCTGCTACATTTTGCAAATTCAATATTACACTTGTGCACATGATCTTTACACAAGGGGCAACAGTCCAGATTAAAAATTGAGCTGATAATTGTAAATGCCAACCAGAAAACAAGAAAACCCGTTCGTCCAATTTGCTTTTTGCCCCAACTAAGTTCCCCCGCGTGTGCCATAATTTTCATGCAATTTCCATTCTAGGACTTTCTATGTTATTGTTAATTTCTATGGTTGACTATATACTTAAGCCTGATAGAGACACGAATCATTAGAAACATCAAACCATGGCAAGTTATAAACAAGGATAATTCTTATTCATGCTTATTTCATATTTTGGGTCTAGTTATATGCCGGCTCCGGTGATAGTACTCCAGGACTCCGACTCCGCATTCCTGCGATACACTTGACTCAACAAAGCAAGCGATTAATATTTCAGCTGAAACCAAGTTGTTTGAGATACCATTTTCCTGTAGTAATGTGCTATCGATTTCATATACAATACATACATGTCGTACTCTCAACATGAATTATGCGCCTAATTCTGGCCTTGAAAAAATGAAGCTCTGTGGTCTGAGGGTACAAAAATCGAAATCTGAAGGCATTTGTGCCAAAATTCTAGAATCTGATGCTTATGTTTGCAAGAATATGAGCCTGTACAAGTATTACGCACGAATTCACTCAAATCTGATACTGTGAACCGAGAACTTTTCGCTTCTCTTAATTTTGCCTATCCTTTTGAATCAGAACTCCAAATATGAATCGTTGAAAATTTGACTGAGTTCACCAGGCGAGATTGTTGGCATGTGCTTGGGGTGGTACGAGACCCTATCCAAAATTCATCGAAAAAAGAATGACAGAAATGTAGGTGAAGAAATGGGCGACATTGCCATTAATGATGATGTTATTTTCACTCTCATGCTATACTGCTCATATACTATGCTGAGTCCATTCAGCACAGCGTGATTCAGTGTTATGCACAGAGAAAAACGATCTACCTATGCATGCTACAGTGTACATGCACCTCACTGTCATCTACCTGCCCAAACCCAAGGATCAGTAAGAAATTAATGCCATTCAGTGGATATATCGAGCTGTGATCACATGATGAAGACAAAGTTGATCTGACATATCTGGCATTGCTGCAGGTGGCCAGATGATTTGCTTTACTAAGTCGCTACAATGAAATGAATAACCATGGTCCATGAAGGACCTAGTGCTAGTAGCTACATAAAATACGCATTCATAATATAAAAATCTTTCGCATTGCAAAAATCAGTGGTGCCGACACACTTTAAAATTAAGGGTGTCGAGAAATGTGAGGGCAAGAATGGATCTCCGACAGCTCTTTTATAGAACCCTACATTGACCATCCATAACTTAGTATAGAAGCGCAATTTTGCGCTATCCCCACGGTTGTATTGCGCTGATCTTTTTATAAAAACATTCAGAATTGGCAGTTGACTACCCTACCTTTGACGTTTATATTAACCATGTCGATTGCTGATAGATTAAATGCTTTTGCTACAGTGACCACGTGTTGACGAGGGTATAAGACTTCTAGCTTGGATTCCGTCCTCGAAACTCCTGCAAACATAATACAAATCAACAATTACAGATTGTTTTTCTTTTCAGATATTTTCATAATCCTAAAATGCTTTTATGAGCATGCATATTTGTTGTAATGCTTCCCAGGACTGCCAAACATTCTGAGATGTGTTCACCAGTATTCACTGCTGGGCAGAATCCGCCAAATCCGTTAAGTCACTAAATCGTTAATTATTAGAAGTTGCACTTTGCATTGTAACGAATTAACGTATTAAAAATCCTTAACGGATTGGCTAATAATTCCGTTAACCTCAACTAAGTCAATGGATTTATCACTGAGCAGGGAATTTGGACGACTACAAATACCTGCTTAACAATGTAGCCATGATGAGTTCCATGTAATATTCTGCGGCTTGCTGTTCTCTCTCTGAGTGAGGAAATGGCGAGTGAATTGTCAACCTTTCGAAGTGAAACTCTAAGCTTGGATTGTACTTAATCGAGAGGAAGGAAAAATGTGGTGTCTTTCATTAATGTGGGACTCATTTAGTGATCAGTTACTATTCGGTTTGAAAACTTTGATTCGATTACATGTATATTTGTGCTCTCGAGACATCATTTGATTTTGAAGAATTAAAATTTTTAGCTCGATCGACTTATTAACGCCGTCAGTTGCAAATCGAATAGCATCGTATTGCAATAGATTTGCCTGTTTTAGTATAAAATAATTTAGAACAAAATTTAGTCATGACAAAATGAGTTAAATAACGCACCTGTAATTGTCTCTATTGAGAATCGAGCATCACAACTAAAGATGAGCGTCGGGTAGGGTTCCAAAAATTCGGATACCCGAGTCGAACAAAATTTCAACCCGAACCCGATATCGGGTCGGGTACAAATGTCTGACCCGAACCCGACAAAACGTTCCAGAACCCGACCCGACCCGATTATATTCGAAAAATCAGAAACATTTCCATATATAAAGCTAATGCTTGATCCTAATGTGATACCGGGCGGTAGTCTAACTTCTTAGAAGTATTATTTTAGTATTTTATTAAAATACGCAGTAGTTAGTATATTATTTTCTCTAGGCTAATAAAGTATTCAAACAAATACTAAATAAGTAGCATAATTACCCACGAAATTAATATAACCTACAGTACATGACAAAATTCAGAATCTTTACAGAAAAATCGACTGCTTCGCGATATATTATAGGTGTTGCAGCATACTCCTTCAAAACTCTGATTGAGACACTTTGACTCTCAATGTTAATATAGATGTCAAGGTCCGAGCAGCTGAGCTGCATCACTACCTGCAACAAAATAATTCTGCAGATAGATGCTAAAATTTCAATTATATAATATTTGATGTATAGTTAAGCTTCCGTCCGTTCCTATGTAAAGCTTATCTCAAATTAAATTTCATTTCTTTCCGTCCATCCGTCGAGCCACGATTTACATGTTATTATGAGAATGAGATCTTTAGAGACCACAAGAACATATTGAATTAATTTGACAATGATCTTTCGTTGTTTTAGAAGCAAAATATGTAGTGCAAAGTATTTTATTAGATCAATAATTCACAATGAGAACAATGTGATAAGCCACAATTTCTTGAAAAACTTCATTGAACTACAGGTACACATGAAACAGCACTAACTTCACAGAAAATATTTTTTAAGTTCTAAACATGTTTCAAATTTGTATGCTCCAACCCGAAAAAAACCCGAGTTCGGGTTATTTCTGGTTTGAGATAAAAGAGATAATCCTATCCGACCCGACCCGAGTTCATAATTGCTCTACCCGAACCGGACCAGAAACCCGAGCATTCGGGTTTCGGGTAGGATCGCTCATCTTTAATCACAACTACTATGTTCTGACACTTTGATCTATCAAATTTATCTTTTATTGTACAGTACATGTGTATATTTTTCCTGTATTGCGAAAACTCCCAAACTGTTTTTTGAAGGTGTTGGATAAGTGGCTGAATATTTATCTTATCTTGCAAAAATAAAGGTAGCTTCGAAATGATGTTCATTCCGTAGGATGCGATAATTTAACGAATTAACTTAAACTTCTGCTACATTTACCTCTAAGTAACGATTAACGAAACTTATTTTGAAATTAGCGATGCCAGTATACCCATGTCTTAACGACAGCAACAATCAGCGATATCATTTTAGAGCAGACCACATTTCAATTTAGTAGCAAAACGAACTGTTGTTATAACATAAATGTACGTAACAAATTCTGAGTCTCTGACAATCGGGTTATTAGAAATTTATTCTTGAAAATGCGGTACTTTTCAAAAGAAAGATGAGTGGCAGATACAAATGGCTTTGACACAACAACGTATAAGTGTCATTATTCATTGAGCATAAAATACTAAAAATGAAATTTTCGCTTCTTACAATAATCCCTGATTCGCTCTCATGAATGCTTTACTAGGAAATGACAAATACAACGTAGAAAAAAGTATTGTACATGTTAAACTAAAGAAGAGATTAACGTTTCGTACTTGCTCTCTTACTCCTCGTTTATTGTCGACTGTGGCCCAGGTTTGAGGGTGCGACAATTTCGTATTAAGTAAGCTTTCTTTTACAACACAAGCCTACTGACAGAATTCAGACATCATGTGCAAGAGAGAGAGAGCAGCAGAAAGGAAGTCGATGAAAGATCAGTAATGGTCAAAAGACCGTTCCAGGACAGGACACCCATAAAATCAGAAAAAAATTGGTATCTTTAAAAACGACATAAATTCATGAATTTAGTCCCTTTTTCAGGTTTTTAAGACCTGAATTCATGAATTTAGTCCATTCAAAAAGTACCATTTTTTCAAAAAATGGTATTTTTAAAAACAACATAAATTCATGAATTTGAACCCTTTTTCAGGTTATGAAGACCTAAATTCATAAATTTGGGTGTTTTTAAAAATACCCAGTTTTTCAAATTTTTCAAAATCTCAAATTTGAGAATTGCAATTTTCACCCTTAAAATCATGACCGTTCCAGGACACCGAAAATCATAAAAGTTGAGAATTTCAAAATTTGAGAATTACAATCGGGCGAAGCCCTAGAACCTTCGGTTCGATTTTCATTGCTTAAATCATGACCGTTCTAGGACACCGAAAACCCGGACACCGAAAAAATCATAAAAGTTGAGAATTTCAAATTCATGAATTTTATCCATCTTTCAGGTTTTTAAAATATATCATGTGACTAAAAATATTTCTTTAAAAATGGAAGAAACAAAAATGGAAGAAACAAAAATGGAAGGAACAAAAATGGAAGGAACAAAAGTGGAAGGAACCGCAAGAATATATCCTTCGTTATCTCAATTAAAAATAAGTGAATTAAATATAGAAAAACACAAAGATAGAGTAAGGTATATGAAAGATAAGGAATCTCAATTATTATTAAGATTAGAGCATTATAAAAAATTAAGAAAGAGATGGACTAAAGTTAAGAATGTAACACAAGGAATTGGCATATTCTTAACAATAAGTTTAGGTGCTTTAACAATTGTTATATCTTCAGGTGTTTTAGTAATTCCAGTAGTTGCTACAGCTTTAACAGGTACGGGTGTTTTTACAACTTCACTTGTTACAATGTTAGATAAATCTTTAATAACTAAGAAACGAAAATCATTAAAAACTAAGCATTTACATATTAAAGAAGTCTATGATAAACTACATTACTACTTTCAAAGAGTATGTGATGATAATGTTATTACGTTAGATGAGATTGAAAAATTTGATCAAATAGCTAATGAAGTAAATAAAATATCATTTAAATTACAGTCAGAAAAAGTTGGTGATAAGAATAAACAGGGTGGCAAAATTTCTAGTGATGGTAAAATATCTAATGAAGAAAATGATAAAATTTTTTTAGAAGAGCTAAAAACTTTAAGCGAAAATTTAAGCAAAACTTTATTAAACAAAACTTAAAACAGGAAAACTTTAAACGAGAAACCTTTGAACGAAAAGATATCAGACAACAAAGCAATAAAAAAATAATTTGTTCAGTAAAATGTTTTTGCTGTATTCCAATGTTACCGCAAAATTCAAATATTATATTTTAAAAAAAATATTATACCCCTATGTTGTATATTTTTATCACTCGGTAAACAAATCTTCGATCGACTTTCAGTCAGAGAACAATTGTTCGATAACTCTATCATGAATTTTTTTATCAATATTAATTGTAATGAATCCATAATCTTTTGCCCAAGCATTATTACACGATTGTTTAAATTCATCTTTATCTCTTATACATAAATCTCTTAGCAAATCACTTAAGTTTCTTGCATTTATTTCAAATAGTATAAATATATTTGCATTCTTTCTAATAACACTTCCGTCTAATGAATACATACTTTGTGTTAAATAAAAAACACTACAGTTATTAAGTCTACCTCTTGTGAAATAATTTCTCTGAACTGACTGATTTCTATCATTAACACAATCATCAAAAATTACACAATGTTTCATTGTTTTATCTAGTTTACTAGGATCTTGCATATTACCACTATCATCTATTAGTTGTATTTTTATATGCTTATTTTTATTGGTTTCTACTAACTGATTATTTGTTGTTGCTTCCTCACACCATGAACTTATTTCTTCTTCATATTCAGATTTTTCGTATTCTTCGAATAGGGAAGCAATTGCTGTTTTTTTAAGATTATTTTCAAATCCATATTTTAAAAATTGATAGACAGGTTGTTCTGCTGTTGTTGTATAAATTATAAGATTGTTATAATCCAAAAAATTTGGAGTTGTTAAAATTTTAAATAATAGATATGTTTTTCCACAACCCAATCTTCCACAAATAACTGACAAAACTTTATTAGATAAATTTGGATGATGATTAAATTTAAGTTTTTTTTTATTTAATGGGGGCACTTCACTCATTTTTTAATAAAAATTTTTTATTTTAATTTTTTAATTTTTTGTTTTTAAAGAAGAAGAAGAAGAAGAAAATTCAACTTTTCTAGCTTCGCGTGGGAGTTTATACCTCTCGAACCAAAAGATCTATCATAATCTCTTCACCTCCAAAATTTATTTCTTGTCCTTTCTCATCAGTGATTCTAATGTTAATGTTGTTAATAGTTTTCCTTGTAATAGGGAAATATATTAATGTTTGTGGAATTACATTTAATCTATAACCAATGGGCACAGTAAAAGCTGGAAAACTGAATATTAAATTTGATAATTTACCATTTATATAACCTCCTTCAATAATGTCACAATGTACAACAATTGAATTTATTTCAGTTATTTTTGGAATCTTCTCACTTAAATGATAACCTTGACTATAAGTTTGTTTATTAAATCCTAATAGCTTTGACAATGATCTATCATGATTAAAATCAACTTGATGATTTTCGTCTAAAGTAAGAGAAAATTTATTAACTGCCGGTTCAACTGCAAAATGTAATTGTTTCTTATCTTTAAATGGTATCCCTAAATGTCTCTTAATTTCATTTGATATTGATTCAACTTCGTAAGAACCAGGAAGAAAAGTTAGTATTTTCCATGTTTTGCCTTTATCAGTAGAATATCTAAATTGATCATTCACATCTTTGATAACGTTTTGAATAGTGTTAAATGTAGAGAAACTAGTCAATGCAATTTGATAATTTTTATTTTGTTCCAAATGTAGAATGGGTTCTAAATTACAAGTGTGTGATGAAGTAGTTGTTATAATTTTTAACGTCGTACTAAATTTTGATGAACCCAAAATCTCTGTCAAATTTTCTAAATGTTTATTAATTTTGTCTAAATCTGCTGAACACATTTTTAAACTAAAAAATTAAATAAATATTATAGATAAAGATCGTAGATAAAAATCATAAATAAAAATCATAGATAAAAATCATAAATAAAAATCATAGATAAAAATTAGAAACAACATATTTCAGCTACACTTTTATAATCTTCTTCATTTAGAATCTTCTTTTCTAACAGTCTTTTCAATATAGCATGAATTTCATTGAAACTAGAATTATGTCCTTCTTTTATTGCAGATATTAAAATATTTAATCTATTTAGTAATTCTTGTGGATCATCTGGTAAGAATACAGTTGTTTCAGTTTTAAAACCTTTTCCTATTTTAACTCCCGTTGATAATAAATTTTCTAATTGTTTATAACGTCTAAGAGTTTTTACTACACCTACTCTATCTAATATAGTTTTATATTTTATGAGATCTTCTACAGCATAATTTTTTAAATCTGCTCCTCTTAAAAGATCAACAAAATTTTTATCTAAACTAATAGGTTTTTTATCTGGAGTAAAAATTAATCCCCGTAAAGGTTGTGGAAATATTTCTTTACCACCAAGATAAAATCTTGCAAATAATTTTTTATCTAAAAAGAAAGTAGAATGTTCGAATAACATAGATTTTGGTAATTTTTTATCTATGTTTGCCTCTAACAAACCATAGTCATCTAATAGTGTTTTAAGTATAGGATCCGCTATATCAACACGTTTTTCATTAAGTTCTTTTTCAAGAGTTTTAAATGGTTCGACAGTTTTTTCATAATCAGTTTTTACTTCTTCAGTTAATTTTAATTGTTCAAACATATCAGATTGAATACCAGCTTTTGTCATTCTATGTTGAAGATGATTTTCTTTCATAATATTTCTTTGTTTTATTAATTCGTCTAATTGTTTTATTCTTTTAAAATTATCAGCTCTAACTTTATCCATTTTTATATGTTAATTTTATATTATTATTTTATATTATTATTTTATGTTATATTATTTTATGTTATATTATTTTATGTTATATTATTTTATAATATTTTATATTGTTATATTGTTATATTTAGAAAATAGAAATTAGAAAATTAAAAAGGTAAAGTAGTTATTCCATCAGGTAAAATTTTTCTTTTATCATCAAATGGATCTAATGCTAATTTATGTTCTTCTTTTAAATACATTTTATTTTTCTTTGAATTAAGTCTACAATTATATGCTGTTTTTATTTCATTATTAAATAATGCATTTTTATAATCTTGAAATGTTATTTGATTAGCCACTGATGCCTTTGAAATTCCTTTTAATGTTTTATATGTTTTAATATTATTAGTTGTATCATAACAGTAACATTTAGATTTTAAAAATATAGCTTCTGTTATGAAATCTTCATTTCCTTCTAATTCATCTTTTACTTTACATAAATCAGAAGGATGAATAATATCTTTTATTTTATCAATTTCTTTATCAAGTGAAGAACCATATGGTACTGTTAATTCTAAGAAAATAGAATCGGTATCTGTAAAGTGTAATTTATAGTTTTTGCCATAAGCAGGTGCTAAATAATCATATATAAAACTATACATAAATAGTTTAGCTAATTCTAATATAGTGAAACCAATGAAATTAAACTTATCATATTTTACAATGCTTCTTCTTAGATGAACAGCACAAAGTTCATCACTGAATCTAGTAGTTCTTTTATATGTAGGTTTCCTTGTTAAATTTTGAAATCTATCTCTATCATAAACTATTTCAATATTTTGTCTATTACGCACATTTTCTAAAGTCTTACCATAAAATGCATTATTCATTAATTTGAAGAAAACGTTTCCAAAATCATCTTTATTTCTTTTAGCTATTTTACGTTTTTCAATATTGAACTCTATATAATTTTTTAACCATTTAGATTTTCTATACTCTAGTTTTCGATGTATTTTGGTGAGAATCATACCATGATCTAAATACCAATCTAGCATTCTTCCTTCAACAACATACTTTCCTTTATTACCTTGTGTTAACATAAGTTTTTTTGTTGGTCTGTATTTTTTCGGAATTATAGATTTTTGATAATCTGAAAAATCTTCTATATTGGGAATTTTGTTTTCTGGACAGAAAGGATAATATTTTGTTGCTTCTTTTATATAATCAGGGTATACTAAATCAACTTCATATACATAACCAAAATTATTTTCACCATCATATGTTCTTTGATAATCTAGATTATTACACCATGTCATTTCACCTGTTGGTAATTCTTGTATCATGCAAGAAGAATATAAGCTATTAAAATCATAATATAATAAATAGTTTTCTCTCATGATTTCATCAACTGCTGCTTGACTATCTTCATTTGATATAAGTCCTTCTATATTTTGATTAAACAATTTTATAAACTGATCGCTTTCTTCTGGAGATAAAGGTTTCATTATTCCATATTCTTGTGGATTTACTTTCTTATTATAACATTTAACATATCTATTACCTAAAACTGATGAAACACCACCTCTAATTCCAGATTCAAAAAATAATAATTTATCATATGTATTTTCTTTATAATGTTTAAGTTTAACATTTGTATGTTTTAATCCTGCTAACCATGTTAAACCTGGTGTAGAATAACAATAACATGGATCTATTCCGTAATATTCTAAACACATCACGAAAGTTTTCGAAAAGATCAGCTAGTATTAATACATCTATCTGAAGATATTTCATTGTATAATCATACATTGTTTTACAATTTAACTCTCTCCAATTCTTTTCAGCTTCTGCATAGTCTTCGTCAGATAATTGTGATTGTTTTAATGTTGATTTAAATTTATTTATTGGAGGAAGTTGTTCTTCTTCCATAATTTTATTCACAGAATTAAAATCTCCAGTTATATATTGATACGGAAATATTCCTTTTAAAGGTTTTAAATTATATTTATTTAATATTTTACATTGTTTAGGTTTCAAAGTTTTTCCCATAACATCTAATGAATAAGGAGTAAAAAATCTAAATGCATCTAAAATTCTAATACAACCTAATTGCATTGAAAAATATTCTTCTTCTGTTTTACATAGTACATTTATTTTTTGTTGTTGTAATTTTTCAGATGAAAATAAATCTTTCATTACTAGATGGAAATCATATTTAGAACCATTGTAGAAATATAAAGGAACAAAGTTATATTTAAATTTATTAGCATTAAGATTACAAGAATTATGTGCTGCACCTCTATATAATCCATTTAGATGATCATGATCTTTTACCTAATCAAGATATCTACCTTTGCCAGTTTTATATTTATTTGTAAAACCTTTTCCACAGTAATAACAATTTATTTCATCATCAAATTCTTTTCTTTTTTCATCCGTTAATGGTATCATTGGTTTATTTGTCTCAAGCAATTGTGAAAAATAATTTTGTAATTCTTCTACTTTCTTTGTAAACATTTCTGAACTATCTTCACCATAGTATTGAAAATATTCTGATTTAAATAAATTAGGATAATTTGAGTGAATGTACATTCCCCAACATAATGGTTTTTGTTCAAATAAATATTTTTCTTTACTTTTTCCAGGTGCACTTTTTCCAGGTGCACTTTTTTCAGAATTATAATTTTCAGAATTATAATTTTCAGAATCAGGTGAAGCCCTGGAACTTTCCGTTTGATTTTGTGTCATATTAACATTATATGCTTCAAAATCACAATAAATAGTAAAGGGTACTTTATTTTTAAAATACCATTTATTATATTCTAAATAATCATCTTTAGGAAAAGTATTTTGAACTGCTTCGTTTTGTTGACAATTCTCCAAATGTCTATTCATTTCTTCTAAAGTTCTAAAACTTGTCATACATTGAAGACAAGGAAAATTTTTATTATCTGAAGTTTTTGTAAATATAGAAACATCTTTACACAATATAAAATGACCCTGATAATATAATATATTCGCTTGTGCTGGTTGTTTTGACTGTTCTAGTTTTTCAAATTCATCTTTATATATTTCATGTGTTTCATCAATTTCTTTTGTAATATTAAATGTATTTTGATAATAATTTTGATTTAATATTTGTAGCTGATAAATATATTCTTTATCATATTGTTCTTTATATTGTTGTAGACATTTTTTTAAACATTCATTTAATTCTTTATTTTCTTCATTATTTAATTCTTTATTATTTAATTTTTAATTATTTTCTTCATTTAATTTTTGAATTGTTTCTATCTTATTTTGATATTTATGACCATATTCTTGTACTAATATTTTTGTTTGTTGTTGATAATCTGTTTTACATTTTTGTAAACTTTTATTTAAATTTTTCAATTTTTGTTGATATTCTGAAGATAAAGATGAATATTTGTAATTATAATCATCAGTACGTCCTTTATAATTATTATGATTAATCATTATTGGTGATAGTGTTTTAACAAGTTCAAATTTTTCAGTACATATTATATTTCCTTGGTAAAAAATATTATGATGCATGTAATTTCCTCTATCATTATATACTATTTCTGATTGGCATAAATTTTTATTATTCAAATAAAATTTTTTTGAATCTGAGTAAAGTGGAGTAATTTTACCAATAGAAACATAATTCACATTTAATTCAAAAACATTTACTTCTATTAAATTTTTATTCTTTTTATGAAACTTTATTAACCTATTAAAATCATATGGAAATTCATGTAAACCATCCGAAAGATCAAATTCCTTTATATATTCTTCTTTATTATAATGACTTAGTCTTTCTTTATGATATTTTGCAGGATGTAAATGTCCTATAATACTCCACAGAAAACAATAATCATCTTCATTTTTTATGTTGATTAATTGAGGTGAACTGAAAGGTAAAGGAACATAACTACCACCAGTATTATTTTTATATTTATCAATTACTATTTTCTTAGATAGTATTTTAACAAATCTCCAACCAGATTCACGTAACTGGGCTTCAATTATACAATTTTCTAATTTAAGTATCATCGATTGAAATATGGGTTGTATATTATTTACATTATGAATTTCTTGTGACTTTGTAAAATGTCCTTGTATTATTTCTTCAGGAATTCCATCAGATCCATTTTTTGTATAAAGTACTTCTACATTCATATAACATTTGAAAGATTTCTTAAATATATTATAAAAGTTGGTTAGAATATCAGAAAAAGTTTTATCGGTTTCATTATATTCAACCGATTCATTAAATAAATATTTTATATCTGTTACGGCTTCATCAAATTCATCTATTTCGTTAAATTCATCAGTATCGCTAAATAAATATCTTCCATCTGATACATGTTCATCTTCACTATTAAAAACTTTTTTATATTCCGAATGTGAATAATCATCAAACATTTTTTTAACTTTTATATCAGTAGGCAATGTTTCTAGATAGTTTTTATAACTATTTAATTTTAATATATTTCCTTCATCAACTCGTTCTACATTTTGTAAATGCATTTTACTTTGTAGATGAGATTGATAACTTCTTTTTGTTTGTAACTTTTTTTTACATAAGACACAATAAAATTTTTTCATTTTTTATTTTTTAAAGAAAAAATTTGTGTTTTAGTCTTTTTTAAAAAAAATTTTTGTTTTAATTTTTAGAGAAAAAAAATTCTAAAATATATATAATGGAAAATATTATAAATATATATATCTGCAATCGGGCGAAGCCCTAGAACCTTCGGTTCGATTATGATAAATTTGTTTAATTATTAAGTATTTCACTAACACCATTTATTAATGGTTTTATATCATTAAAAGTTTTTTTGGCTTCAACAAATGTAGATTTGGCATCAGAAAATGTAGATTTAACATCAGATATTATTGGTGTTGCTTTTCTTAAAGCGTTTCTAACATCATTTATTGCAATTTTTAAATAGTTTAATGTTTCATTATCTTGTAATCTTTTTGGTATTGGTATACCAAATTTTGCATTTAAATAATGATCAAAATAAAAATAAAATGTATCAGGAATAATTTTTAGTGGTACTTTTGCTTCGGATTCTAAAAAGATAATTATTTGTTCTATAACTTGATTTGATAAATGTTTTGTATTTGCATACATTCTAATATCAAAATCTTGAGAGTTATTATAGATTTCATGTTCGGTATCTACTAATATATTTAAATCTTTATCATATACTTGCATATGTCCACTTATGGTGTCAAGACGTATTATTCCATATTTATGTTGTGTATAATATGATAAAGGCATATTCATTTTATAATTTTTATTAATATCATTAAAGAATGCTGCATTATTTTGTGTAGTTGTAAAAAATGTTTGAATGTTTTCTCTAATCTTATTATCTACATCACAAGCTTTATGAGCTAATACAACTATTTCAATATTTTGATGTCTTCCTTTTGTAAATATTTCTGACATATTTTTTTGTTTTGATAAACTTGCAACATCATCTAAAATTAATAAAGATTTATTTTCAGGTGTACCAGCAAAACTTTCCATATCTTGTAACTCATCTAATTGTTTATCATTATAGACGTTTGTAAAAGTTGGCCATTCAGAAGTATGCATACAAAAAATATGTACTTTTGTTTCATCCTTATAATGTTCGTTTATATATTTTTTAATAAACGTAGTCTTACCACTTCCAGTTTTACCGTAAACAATGAAATGTAAATTTTCTTGATGCATTTTACCTTGTTTATTATTAGTTTTATCCTTAATCTTATCCTCCTCAGTCTTCCATCCTTTAAAAGTTTTTTTTTCTTGGTTATAAAAAATTATTCTCTTTTGTTCCTCTGTTAGAAAGTAACCCCATTGATTTCCAATACATATAACAAGATGATAAATAAAAAATATTAAAATACATGCTAACAATATTTTTATACAATGAAATTTTAAAAAATTCCAAAGACGTGTAAGATCTGATTGTGGTATTTTTTTATTAAGAGATGAATTAGGGGGTAGTGTTTCTAAATATCTTTTATTATATATTTTTTTATCTATATTATTATATGTATTTTTATCTATATTTTTATCTATATTATTATATATATTATTACCTATAGTATTATATCTAGGATTATATCTAGGATTATCTACAATATTATTAATATCATTTAGATTAGGATCTTGAGGAGTTAGTGTATCTTGAAACTCAGTGTTATTTATATAATTATTTATCATTTCATTTATTGCATTAAGAGATTTATGACGACTTAGATTACTTTTATTACTTTTATCACTTTTATTACTTTTAATTATAACCGGTGAATATAAATCTTCCAAATTTTCGCTTTTATTCATTTATTATTTTTTAAATAAAAAATTTAGGAGTTATTATTTGTTGATTCCGGACTAGCATTCTTACACTCTAATGAGTGTTTTAACCTCTGTAGAACCTCCGGAATGTGTCGGAATTTTTGTTCCTATACTCAAAAGAAGTATTTTTATACCTCTCCTCTCTTCCGGAATGCTTAAGAATATTTCAATAAAATAATATTTTATTCTTTATAAAAAAATAATATTTTACTATATATAAGATTATTTTAGTAGAAATACAACTATTTTAGTAGAAATACAACTATTTTAATATATAAGACTATTTTAATATATAAGACTATTTTAATAGAAATACTAATAAAAAGTATTTATACGTTGATTAAGATTTGGAATATTTTGATTTGGAATATTTTGATTTAAATCTTCATTAAGTTTTGGACATAGTGTTACATGTCTTGGAAAATTTTTCTTTAATATAATTTTTTGACAACCTCTACATTTTACTTTTTCCTTTAAACAATCCTTACACTTATATTTACTATCATAAAACTCTGTCTTAGGTTTAGTATTTTGACAACTTGTACATTGTCTTGTAGAACTTATACAAGAATTATAATGATTAGTAATTCCTTGAATTGTAAAATATTTATTACAATTACGACATAACTTATCTTTCATTTTATCTTTTTTTTCTTTTTTAACCTCTTCTGTTTGTTCACATATTTTTAAATGACGTGCAAAATTTTTGGACGTTATATTTTTATTACAACCAGAACATTTTTTCGTATCCCCTTTCACAGATTTATTATTTGGATTTACATGATTATTTTGAGTAAGGGGATTATTTGGATTTACATGATTATTTTGAGTAAGGGGATTATTTGGATTTACATGATTATTTTGAGTAAGGGGATTATTTGGATTTACATGATTATTTTGAGTAAAAGGATTATTTTTTGTATCTAAATGATTATTTTGAGTAAAAGGATTATTATTATTTTGCCTAGGTGTATTTTTTCTAGGTGTATTTTTTCTATCGGTATAAAGATTTTGCCCCTGATCTGAAATAAATAAATGTTTTAATTTTTGTAATGGTTGTTCCAGTTGATTATTATTAGGTTGATTATTGTTAGATTGATTATTATAAAAGTTACTTCGATTAATTTTCCCACATGATGTATTTTTCATATGAGTAAACAACATAGTTGGGTTTAAAAAATCTACTCCACAAACTTGACAAATTTCAGTCATTTCCATTTTTATTTTTATTAGAAAAAAATTTCCTTTTTTATTGTTAAAAAATGATGTTACCAAATGTTGGTGGAGGTGCATATATCCCGAATAATCGTGAATTAGAAATAGAGATAGAAAATTATATTATGAAAACTGGAGACGTTTTATCTGGTCCATTGCATCTTTCTATTCTTCCGCAACAAAATACAGAGTTAACAAATAAACAATATGTTGATACACAAATCAATGACTTAAAGGAAAAATATATAAACGATGTTATGGTTCCACTGATGAACGAATTAAAGTTGCTTAAACTTAATGACAGATCATTAAACGAAAAATTATTAAAACTTGATAAAAAGGATAGAGAGCTAGAAGCAGATATAGCAAAACTTTTTAAAAAGATTTCAGAACAATCAAAAATTTTAATATTACTTTCTTTAAATTTAATATCTGCTGTGATTAAAAATAAACATCAGATACAACTATTGAAAGAACAATTAGAAGATGAAATAGAAAAACTACCTGAAAGAATTAAAAAAAATTTAAAGCAGTTGCAAACTACATTCCAAAAAAGTGTTGATGAATTAAGTTCTAAAATTACTCATCAAATGAAAAAGATGAATAGAATAATAAATGAAGTAAACTCACTTAATGAAAAAGTTGATAAAATGAAAACTCTTAAAATCAATTTAGAAAATGAATTAAAGAAAAATTTACAAGAAAACTCTAAAGAAAATAAAGAACAGTTAGATGCTGTTAAAAGACAATTAGATGTTCTTAAAATTAAGTTAAATGCTCTTAAAACGGCATTGAAGATTAATCAGCAGAAAATGCAAGTTAATAGAAAAGAAATTAAAGTACATCACACGCTGCTTGACGCAATAGATAAAGTGCAACAGTCAATTAATAAAGTTATCTCGAAGTTGTTGTCAATTCACAAACGTAAATCTTAAACGAGTATTGTAAATATTAACTTAAATATTTTTTACCTACAAAAAATAAGAATCATAAAAAATATAAATATAATTTAAAAAATATAAAAGTATAAATATAATTTTTAAAAAAATTTAAAAATATAATTTTTAAAAAAAAATTTAAAAATATAAAAGTATATAATTTTAAAAATGGATAAAATTAGAGCTAATAATTTTAAAAGAATTAAACAATTAGAAGAGTTAATAAAAGAAAGAAATATTATGAAAGAAAATCATAGAATAAAAAGAATGATTGATGCAGGTTTGGTTCCTGATAAAGTTAAACCAAAAACGCAATCTGTAAAAGTTAAGAACAAAAAATAAACATTTTTTTATAATGGACATCGGAGATGTCTTCCAGGGCTTCGCCCGTATTTATATTTTTCCTAAAAGTCAAATTTAATACTAAAAAATGCCTATAATTTATAAACACAATCTTAAACATTTTGCTTCAAATCAAAAAATTGCTCATGAACCACGTATGAATCCTGTTTATCATTATGATAATAGAGAAACCGTTCAAAAAGAAGGGGATGGCATCTTTTCTGGTATTGGAAGTATCGTTAACTTAATTAAAAATAATAAAGATTTGATTACATCTGCTGCAAAAGGAGCAGCTGCTATAGGTAGTACAGCTAGTGCAATATCAAATGCTGTTAAATCACAAAACGAATTAAAACAACTAGAAGCTATTCGTAAACTCAAGAATGATTCTGAAGAACTAAAAAAATTAAAAAAACTTTCAGAGGAAACAAAAAATAAAATTGCTAACATAGCTGTTGATGGTGATAGTAAACATAATGAAAATAAAAATAATGAAAAAACAATTGAAGAAATAAGAGGTAATGGCGTGAGCAGCAACCTTCGGTCTAACCAGCAAAGCTGTAGCGGAGCTGGTCTAGCAAAATTCTAAAAATTATATTTTAGTAAAAAATTTTTTTCTATCTGTGAGAAAAACAAAAAGTCAAATTATTTTTTATAAAAATGTCTTCGCTTATCGAAAATAAATTTAGATTAGACGATCCTCCGTTCGTCAGTTATAATCAAAAAAAGAATGACTATATAAGAATTGCTATGAATCCCGGATCTTCCAGTAGAGTAAATACTGGAGGAGATTTAATCTTTGAAGTTGATAATCAGCAGAGTTATTTATATTTACCTGATTCATTTTTACACTGTGAATATTCTCTATATTCTGATGCTAATTTTACAACACCATTACCAGATACCGATAATATTACACTAGAGAATAATTTCTTTCCAAGATTATTTACACAAATGCGTTTAGATGTTGCAACTCAAAATATAGAAACAATAAGTGATTCTCCAGGTGTAATTGATACAATGCTTAGATTTGTAATAATTGGTGAAAATAATAAAAAGCATGAAATCGAAGGTTGGTTTCCTGATACTAATGATGGCATAATTATTGAGGATTTAACTCACGCTGGAACAGATGCCGCAGGAATTGCGAAAGATGTAGAAAATATTGCAAAACATTTAAATAAAACAAACAATACTGCATATAAAGAAAGACGTGAATTTAACAAGAAAAGTAAGCAAACAGTAAATTGGTCATTGTCTCCATTATTCGGATATTTAGATTATGTTAAAATATCATATCAGTTAAAATTTAAATTAATAATTCATCGTACAGCAAATAATGAATTAATCTTTTTTGGTAAGACTGGAAAAAAAGCATATTTAAAAATTGATAGACTTGAATGGTGGATTAAGCATATTACTCCTAGTTTAGAGATTGAAACAGCTATTGCTAAAAGATTAAATACTAACAAACCAATTCCAGTTAATTTTCTAAAGAGAACTGCTAGTTCAGTAACTTTTTCCGAACAAAGATTTAACTGGCATTTTACTAGAACTTCAAATACACCAAGATATTTATTACTAACATTTCAAAGAAATAATTCTCCAAGTTTTGATAAGAACAATAATATTTTTCATATTAATACAATTCGAAGTTTACAAGTTTCATTAAATCAAACTCGATATCCAATTGATCCATTAAGATTCGATGATACCAATAATCAATTTATGGAAGGATATGATTCTTATCGAAATCTTTGTATAGAATTTGGAGTTGAACCACAATTAACTCCTGGAGATTGGAGACATTTATATCCAATTTTCTGTTTCGATTTAAGTGCACAATCTGAAGATATTATTAAAAATGGTTGTGATGTAACAATTAATATTGAAAAGAAAGATTCCACAACTTCATTGATGGCTTATGGTTTATTGCTAGAAGATGTAAAATATTCTATTGAAATTCTTAATGGGAAGATGACTAGAATAAATTAATTAAAATTTTTTCATAACTAGAATAGATTAAAAATTCTTAACTTAAAATTTTTCATAACTAGAATAGATTAAAAATTCTTAACTTAAAAATTTTTCATAACTAGAATAACTTAAAATTTTTGGTAACTAGAATAGATTAAAAATTTTGATAACTTAAAATTTTTCATAACTAGAATAGATTTAAATTTTTGATAACTTAAAATTTTTTTATTAAAAATGTCGCAAGCGAAAAGTAATATTAATAATAAAACTGTTGAATTAAAATTACGTAATATTGTTGACAAAAATACCCCTAAAACTATTACGATTAACAAAAAAAAGTATTACATAAGTAAACCAATGATAGAGAATATTCAATTACAAGAAGAAAAGAATGGCGGGATTCTCCCATTAATTCCTCTAATAATAGGTGGCATAGCAGCAGCAGGAAGTGTTGCAGGTGGGACAGCTGGTATTGTCCAAGCAGTAAATAAAAATAAATCAGAGAAGGCAGCATTAGAAGAACAAAAACGACATAATAGAGAGTTAGAGAAAGTTGCTAGGGGTGAAGGGACATCGGTTCATGGGTCAACGGAGATGTCTTCCAGGGCTTCGCCCGAAGGAAAAGGAGTAGTAGATAATTTTATTAGTAAATTAAAATTAGTTGATGAAGGAAAACGAGTTCTTAAAAATATTCTCCACAATGTTGATGATTTAATTGAAATTAAAGAAACTAAAGATGGTTCTGGAATATATCTAAGTCCTAGTATGATTCGGTAATAACCTCAGGACCTTTGGTCCATAAGGTAAAACATTTATTTTATCTTTTTAATTTTTTTTATCTTTTAAAATGAATACTAAAAATTCCGAAAATTTAATTAAATTAAAAATTTCTAATTTAGATTTATTGAATTATCTATTAAACAAAAATAAAAACTCAAACTGTCAGCATATTGGAGGTGACGACAACAAACAAAGTTTGGCTACTACCTACGGTGGTGATATACAAAAAAAATTAGAAAACTTTCCTGGATTTATTTGGAGTAAATATTCGAAAGAAAAACATCTTCCTGGTCATTCATATACCGGTCCAGGAACTCGATTAGATATAAGACTAGATGAGAATAATAATCCGAAACCAGGTGAAGAACCGATAAATAGAGTAGATGCCGCCGCTTACAGGCATGATTTAGCTTATCGAAATCATGATCTAAGTTCTCGACATGCAGCTGATAAGAAGATGATTCAAGAATTAGATAGTATTCAGAATCCTACATTTAGATAAAGAATTGAAAGAATGTTTGTTAAGAAAGCTTTACAAGCTAAAATATTATTCGGACAGGGTTTGAATGAAACGACAGCTAAGCTGTCTGAGAGCAACGCTCGAACTAATAACTCTGAGAGCAACGCTCGAACCTACGCGTCCGAAATCCACAAGGAATATAGAAGGCCGAAATATCTATTGAAAGTAAAAGTATTTAATAAAGATGATATTTGGAGTGCTGATCTTATTCATATGCCGAATGAAAAAGATTATAAATACGCATTGACCGTTATAGATTTATATACACGATACGCTTGGGTAAAGCCTTTAAAAAACAAAAGTGGTCTATCAGTTAAATATGCGTTTGAAGAAATCTTTAAAGAAAGTAAGAGAAAGCCAAAAAAATTGTTTGTTGATAAAGGATCGGAATTTTATAACTGAAACGTTCAACCATTATTTGAAACTGTTTATTCAACTGAAAATGCAGGGAAGGCCGTAGTGATAGAAAGATTCAATCGGACGTTAAAAAATAAATTATTCAAGAAATTTACTGAGCAAAGAAATCAGAAATGGTTAAAAATATTACCAGGAATTGTGGAAGAGTACAATAATAAAGTTCATTCTGGTATTGAAGAAACTCCAAAGAATGCTTCTGACGACCCTGATCTAGTACGAAAGAAAATATTCGAGAATAATAATTTGAATGAGAGTAATCCGAATTTGCAGAAACATAAGCCGAAATTTAAAATTGGAGATAGAGTTAGAATATTTAAATATAAGAACAAATTTGAAAAGGGCTTCGTCGGATACTGGACGAAAGAGATATTTGAAATTTGTAAAATAAATCAAAGTTATCCGATTACTTATGAAATTAAAGATTTAGATGATGAAGATATCAGAGGTCGTTTTTATCAAAATGAATTACAGAAAACAGAGCTTTAACCTTTAGGTGGCGCTTTAGCTAGCTTCGCTTGAGTTATAGATTGTTAAATTCTAACATAATATCTAGAAATGGTACTACTTTTTGTAATTTGTACAAAACGTATAAACATAATTGTCCACAATAGGTAGTTCCTGGTTTTTGAATTTGAAATGTATTGTATGTTCCCGTTCCAAGTAATTCTTTTACTTCATTTGTAGGGGGCAAACCGTATGAATCAAAATAATAGTTCTGCTGATGATTTTTAACGCCTGCTGACCAATGTACACCTTTTTCATTTGACGTATGAAGATTTGTTATGAAATTTACAGTTATTGATGGAACTTTGTTCCGGGAACTGAAGGTTCCTGTTGGTTTATTTTTGATCAATTGTAATTCGTCTCTCATTAGAACATGAAAATTCTTTATTCCCAATTGATTTGCGATTTTCTTTAGGTCGAAATTCGTTGTCGTTTGTGTTCCATATAATTTCAAAAACTCATTTATGTTGCTCATTTTATAATAAAAAAAATTTCTTAAGGGCCCCCTAGAAGTCAGAAGGGGGGGGTATTGATTTAAAACATTTTTATAATGATGACTTTCCTTACTACTTAGTCAGAAGGGGTATTGATTTAAAACATTTTTATAATGATGACTTTCCTTACTACTTAGTCAGAAGGGGGGGTATTGATTTAAAACTGGTCTCTAATGATGTCTTTCTTTACTACTTATTCAATTTTGAAATGATTTAATTTAATCTAAATTTAAACGTTACATTGTTGCATTGTATGAGTTGAGTTAGTGTTTCGTACATCTTTTATCAATAGTAATTCATTACTCATCAATATGTGAAAATTCTTTATTCCCAATTGCTTAGCAATCTCATTTAAATCGAAATTTAATGTGGTTTTGTTTGCTGTATATTTTTAGAATGTCTCTAATGTTTCTCATTTTAAATGGAATAAAATCTATTTCAGACATTTCTCAAAAGAATTAGCGTGTAGCAGCTGCTAAAATTGTTTCAGCTGATAGGGGTGAAGGAAATCACAGACAATAGCGCATAATGCGAGTTGTGAAATCTCATTCACACTATGAGAACAAAAGAACAAATACAATCTAAACACAATAGACATATGAGAGAGAAGAGAAATGAATGAGCATTTCTCTTCATTTTGGTTTCAATAACAATCATTCATGCGACATTGCTTAAATGGAAAAATACACCAACTGTCGCGCCGATGTCAGAAAGTTTGTCGATATGGCTGTCGACATGGTTCGATAGTTGGTGTATTTTTCCATTTGCGTTCAAGGTCATTCTATTAAAAGCATATGGGAATTATTCTCATTGAAGACAAGCAATTGTTTTAAAGAATGTATGTCATTGTGAATACAATATTCCTGTAACAGACAGGATCGAGAGAGAGAGAGAGAGAGAGAGAGAAAGAAAGAAAGAAGTCACGCTGCTCCGTAAAAGTTTAATTGAGATAACGAAGGACATATTCTTGCGGTTCCTTCCACTTTTGTTTCTTCCATTTCTGAAGTTCCTTCCACTTTTGTTCCTTCCATTTTTGTTTCATCCATTTCTGAAGTTCCTTCCATTTTTGTTTCTTCCATTTTTAAAGAAATATTTTTAGTCACATGATATATTTTTAAAACCTGAAAGATGGATAAAATTCAAGAATTTGAAATTCTCAACTTTTATGATTTTCGGTGTCCTAGAACGGTCATGATTTAAGCAATGAAAATTGTAATTCTCAAATTTGAGATTCTTAACTTTTATGATTTTCGGTGTCCTGGAACGGTCATGATTTAAGCAATGAAAATCGAACCGAAGGTTCTAGGGCTTCGCCCGATTGTAATTCTCAAATTTTGAAATTCTCAACTTTTATGATTTTCGGTGTCCTGGAACGGTCATGATTTTAAGGGTGAAAATTGCAATTCTCAAATTTGAGATTTTGAAAAATTTGAAAAACTGGGTATTTTTAAAAACACCCAAATTTATGAATTTAGGTCTTCATAACCTGAAAAAGGGTTCAAATTCATGAATTTATGTTGTTTTTAAAAATACCATTTTTTGAAAAAATGGTACTTTTTGAATGGACTAAATTCATGAATTCAGGTCTTAAAAACCTGAAAAAGGGACTAAATTCATGAATTTATGTCGTTTTTAAAGATACCAATTTTTTTCTGATTTTATGGGTGTCCTGTCCTGGAACGGTCTTTTGACCATTACTAAGATCCGTTTGAAAACTTGTTGCTTAACAATGATCAACTCACCAATACTATGACAGTAGTCGTCAGATCCGAACACCAATCCTTGCAATCTGAATGATAAGTTTGAATCTGTCGAGCAGGCGAATCGACATATTTCGACGAGATCAACTACTGCACGAGCAGATTCAATAAAAGCCATAATCAGCAGAGGGGATTCTCTTTTTCCTTGGTTATTCTTAACAACGTCCGATAGCTGAAAAGATAAAATTTGTGATAATTGCACATCGTGGTTGGTTCTACGCTAACAGCATGCATAGACAATAATAACCATTGCTTAAACGAGACGTAATGAGACTGGCATGAAGTGTCCAGGAATGCCACAGAAGCTCTCCCATAAGAAAGAATTAAGAATAATTAAGATAAGTTAAGAATTATTCACTTAACTTCTTCCTGTATGCTCGACCGTTATTCATAATGCTGATAAAGCAACATTGAGCCTGGGATAATAGGCTAATAATGTTTGTGTTGCTTCGGAGTATATCTACATGTTGGCTGTCTTTTATGAATCAGCCTTCATTAGTTCTGATCCTAATTGCGCTGACTTCAATTGTCTTTGATATTGGTGACCACTTCAGTCTTTATTCAAGTCGACATCTACCTTCATTCAAGCTCTCCTCTTTATTTCACAACCCTTATTAAATGTTGATGTGACCGATTCATGTCTGACTGATCTGACCATGTTAACTTTTGGACATCTGTGTTGAACATTGTATTAAACTGCAACTCACTTCCTCTGTAGCACTTGATGATGGCCGTAGGTGACAGCGTCGTGAAAAAATGTCTCATGAAGAAAGAAATATAGGATCTGGTAACTTTGCCGCTGAAACGCGTTTTTCTTCAACTTCAACTTAGCAGGTCTAATAGAGCCAATATCCAACATATATCAAGATTTTGCTTCCCATGGCAATTTCACATGAAAACATTTTCGATCAAATTGCAAAACATGTTGGCTAGGCATTTGCATTATGGTATCATTCCCGAATAATACAGTTTTATTCTAACAGCTGCGAACAGTATAAATGATTATGAAGAACCTACATTTGTGTTTAATTGATTTCACACCAAGGATTTGTTAAGTCCATTCATCGAAATAACTACGTTTTAACGAGCGATGAGCCTTAATCACAATATTATCGCTTAAGCTAATCATCAGTGGCGTCTTCTCCGTACGTGCGAGGCCTTCGGCGCATCCTAAATAATAATTTACCAACATTTATAAAAATGAAAAGTGAAAATTCATTATATTTCATTTAAATTCGATAGCTTCTCGTAGTAGCTGTCCGTATCAAAATCAGACGCTCAACCTCAGAGTGAACAGTTTTGCGCGTGCACGAATCACAGCTTTTTTCTTCTAACGATTAGACACACATATGCTAGTCGTGTGTTCAGACGGAGCGAAAGCGAGTTGTGTGCGTGAGGCAGCAAGCGCACGCGCCCGCACTAATATTGGCTTTCTCGATAGACATAATGCTTTGCCTTCTCCAATTCTTACAATGAAATTCTCCGTTATTCTTGATCGAGGCTCGGTACTTAAATATAGAAAGGGAAACGCAATCCAATTGTTCCAGTCCTTCGTTTCTCGTCGGAGAGGCCTCTACGTCAACAATAGCAACTGACTGACGTTCAGATAAGACTGTGATCAGATGATGAGCGTTCGCCAATGAATGCAGAGTAATGCATCTGACTCGAACACCCAGATTCCGTAGAATTCCATAATTTGTTTTTACGTGATTGATGTGACGCTATGTTTAGTACTGTAGATAAGCTCATAATCACGCCTTTCGTCCGAAAGGAATATACTGAAAAGATGACAGTCGCCAAGTAAGGTAGGCCAACACCTGATTTAAAAATTGAAAGTACTCACAGAGAAAGAAATAAGAGATACACAAGACATTTTAATGCATCAAAGTTCTAACACATGACATGAGTGGCTGACCAGCCGTGAGAAGCGCAAGAAACTGTTTCCCTTCCTCCTTTTTTCTCGAGAAAATGTGGTCATGACAGAGAGGGGATATAGTAATCTCAGCTCCTTGAGTAAGGCGGTTAGGTGACATGAGCAATTAACCTCATGTGCATATTGACTTGGCATTAAAAAATGTTCGGGAAATTGTTATTAAAAATTCATCTTTTATGAAAATTAATGTTATAACATAAAAAATGTCTGGTATAGAAATAGTATTCCAATGCCGAGAGAAGGCCTGTGGTCTGGGAGCACGCGACACCACTGCTAATCATATAGTCATTTTCCTACTTGTCTTGAATACTTTTGAATCTATCAAAGTTCATACTCACCTGATCAACAACAAAGTGATAAATATCAGTATACACACGACCAACAAGTGCAAATGATGCCGAGACAATGACATAGTCTGAAACTATAGTCAGTGCTACAGAAGTGAAGATCGTCGATTCCCTTTTGCCATTTATACACAGGTTGCAGTGTCAGTACGCACTTTGTAGCAGAGATGAAACTGGGCCGGATCTAGCTTTTTAATAGCTGTGGGAAATAACAGGACATAGTGGACTTATACGAGAGGTTTTCAATAAGGCGTTTTCAGTATGCGAACTCAAGTGGTTCATTATGAAGCGCTTTGTAAAATTAACAAGATGTCTATTTCACAGAAAAGAGGGCCAGAGATAGTAGTTTTTGGTGAGAGGGAAGCCCAAAACGATAGATGTCACATCATCAAAATATGGCTTGTGGAATAAACATGTGTATAAATCAACTTGCCATTTTTACTCCAATAATCACAGTGAAAAGAATTTTGCTACAAATGAATTGAAATTGTGATTATGGGAATCTGGTTATTCAACAGAAATTCCGGGCTCACTAACTTAAGCAATATTTTTAAAATTTTTTGTTATTTTGATATTAGGGATAAATACTGATTAAACTATTGCATCATCAAACCACAATCGAAACTGTTTTAGTCTTAATAACCATCTATGTAAACAGTCGTCTTAACAACAAAAAAAATCAAGCCTAGTTAAATTTGTACATATGCGCATGTACACATGTAGCGAGATTTGACATCGCATAATTATTTAGGCCTACTGAAAGTGCATGATTGATCAAACCTGCGCATAAATTCAATAAAACTTAAATACTTCCGCTAGTGAGCGGAATATAGGCATTCACTCACGATAAGCTTTTGTAAACAACATTTACAATCTTCCCTATTTATTTCTAGTCTGTAACTACTTCTCATAATAGATGCGGTATACAATAATTCGACTATATTCAATTTATAGATAACGCCTGCAATGTTAAAATTCATGTTGATCGAATGGGGTTAACCTGATTAATTTTAAACAAAGATGTGAGAAAACTTAAATCAGACTCATAGGTGAATAAGTAGTTGTTCAAATCGACATATAAAGTTGCACAATTTAATAATGAAAAACTAACACTGTATACATGTGTTTACAGGGGTGAGACAATAATAGAGCAAATATTGTAATTAGTTGAAAAAATCAGTGTTAGTTGTCAGCTTCATCAGAGTCCGATTCAGTTCCAACCGTCTCGAAGTACTACGTCTAGCGGTTTGTGCAAGTTCCAGCAACTTGTCATTGACATCGAAGCTCGAGCAACCGCCAATATTTCGTAATTAAGATTTCACACGACGTGTGGCGACCAGTGGCTCTGAAGACATTATGTTTCTCTCCTTTGTAAAGGTTGATACGTTCACACTAAATCAACGTTCGATGGCTGAGTTGTGCGGCTGTATTGATGAAAAAAAGCTTTGACAAATGCCGATAGTCTAGGGTGTTTTACTAGTATTTTTCGACAACAGTGATCAATGCGGATGCGAGAACCATCCATTCTCAAAAGTAGAAGCCATTTGTACACTAGGCGTCAGGTTTTGATTGTGCGAAGCCAAATCCTTCCAAGCGTCAACCCGAGACAGGACATCATCACGTCTCACGACATGGGGCACACGACATGCTAAGTCCACGACATATGACATCTTGGTTTTCATGTCACTCTCACCAGTGAAGCAAAGAGAATTCTGTTGCCGCCTCCAACGACGTTCGACGCAAAGGTCACTCGTCAGTCTTCTCCACTCATCGCGATCCATTCCTACTTCCTCCAGTTGTTGCCAACGATCTCCAGCCTCCTTCTTCATCGTTCTCGCCCATATCGGTCGCGGTCTTCGTCGGCGCGTACAAGTCGGTGGCCATTGGATAGCCTCCTTGATGTACCGGCCATCCCTCCGTAACATGTGGCCAAACCATCTCCACCGTCTCTTCATGACAAGTTCATCGATTTATGGCATTTTGTTGCTTCGCGTATGACGTCGTTGCGGACGCTATCTTACCATCTGACACCGAGAATTCTGTGTAAGGTTTTGTTCTCGAGGACCAGAAATTTCCGGGAGATAGTGTCGCTATGGCATGATGATTCGTGGACATAAAGTAATACAGGACGAACAAGGCTCTTATACATTCTTAATTTAATGTGAATGGAGAGTCTCTTCGAATTCCAGATACTCTTCAACCTGCCCATTAATTGTCTGATGTCCTCGTTTCAGGCGTTTGGCAAATTCATCTTCTAATGAGACTGTGCTGGATAATATGGTTCACAGGCATTTGAAGGATGCAGATTCTTTTATCTCTTCTCCACTTAAGGTGAGAAGGTTCGCATCCGCATACTCCGTTCTCATAGTCTCTGTCTTCTGAACATTAATGTCGAGTCTGACTTAGGTCGCCTTGCAACCAACAAGTCTGTGATCTCATTAGTACAAGGATGAAATCGATTATGTTAACTGTTGAGAATTCGTTCGCCGGATATTTCCAAGCATGCTATTTTCGATGCTTGAGGTGGGTGTTGGCAATCTGAGGCGGAACCGGCATGCCGGCACCGCTGCCTGCCAGGTCCGTCATGAATATAGCTGACCGGTACCGGACCGGTGTGAGCATGACTGTCGAAATCGACCAGTGTTCACCGGCATAATCTAGAATACTGAAATTTCATAATATGAATATTTCTCCTGCATAATTTACCACAAACAATGTGTGGCAACATTCCTTTTCGGGAAATCCATCTTAATTTTCTGCTAGCGTTGCGATCGTTGACATTTTTCATTGAATGCATTACCATGTGAATCTGAAGTCAGATCATTTCTCGCAAGAGACTGCTGGGCAATTAAGTGCACTGAAATCTGCTTTTCTCTGTCGTTTGAGGTAAAAGTACTTGCTTGCATAAAGAATAGGACTACTTGGAGTACGATTTGGGGCTGACGATTTTCACTTGATAATTCTATGATAAGCTTACAATAATTCGGGGCAGCATACGCAGCGAAGCGACTGAACTCCCAGTGAAGTGATAAAGTCACGTCTCCGAAAGTCAGTGAAAGTTTAAGCCACCATCTTGTGGTGAAGTTTAAGAGTAGCTGGTACATACACCACAGCCTTGCATGGAGACGACAAAACCTCCGTCCGATTTGGAGGACGAATTTTTCTAGTTATAGGTGGGCCTGCGCCAAGGTTTCGCATTCAGTCCATCATCATTTACAATGGAGAAGTGAGTGGAGCGTGTGCTGGGGTCTGGGGAGGCGGATGAGATGGACTCTGGAGAAGGGGAAGTGGTTCAGCTGGTTTCAGGCGGGGTTCAGGGAGGAAAAGGGGGTCGGGGATCGAGTGTTGAGGTTCTCTCAATCGTTGTGGGATGGGTACCAACAGAGATTGATGACGGGCCTGGTCCTCTTCGACTTAGAAAGGGCGTGCGACCGGGTGTGACGGAACGAGCTTCTGTGGAAGCAGGCGGATGCGCAGGTCAGTGTGCGGATGGTTCAAGGGGTGCAGGAGTGGTTGAAGAATTGGATCGCGTGGGTCAGAGGGAAAGTCAGATGGTTCCATCAAGGGCTGCCTCAAGGTTTTGTGCTGGACTCTGACAGCCAATTGTCGCTTGTGTCTCTGCATGGGGTTGGAAGTGGTTGGCTGGGCGAGGGCTCGCCAGAGCCAGCGATCTGTGGAAGAAGTTGTGGGTTCCGGGGAACTGTGGGCTAGTGTGAAATGAGTGGGTGGATTAAGTGCACGTGTGCGGAAGTGGAGGAGGGGTGGACTTGGGGTCAGAGCTTGGGGGGTGCATGTTAGTCATGATGTTTCTGTTCTTTGTTCCAGACCTCGGGAAGCGCTGGCGTACTGGAAGTGGTGGAGGCGGGTGAAACTGCGGCCGCAAGTCGGCGACAACAACAACAACTACTGCAACCACTGCGCTCAATCCGAGAATTCAATGCGTAACAAATGATAAAATTCACTACAACCACTACGTCTGCTGTGAGAATTTAACGCAAGCTCTGAAGGCAATCATTTTCCATCTATGAACGACAGTTGGAACTACTAGTCATCGTGCACTAGTTTATGACAGGCATCCTCATATTTTATCGACATCATGAAAAGAAGCAAGCTAATTGCAAGAGGTTTACTATTGAAGCAATTAGAAACAGAAAGAACTTTCTGAAAAGAAGACTTTTGTTTCGATGATGACTGTACTATGGGCCTGTTCAGGTACACGAAGTGTCTACGACTCAATCCAATGCAATGTTTCGGTAGTGGAACTACAGATAGTAAAGCTGCATCATAGGCAGTCTGACAAGAGTCCCGTCGAACTTCTTGTGCAAGAGGTGGTAGGTCCATTGTGAGAGATAGAAGTCCAATGAAAATGATCTTGTGGGAAGGAATGTGCAATGCTGCTGTTTCTGACACTTGGGAGATATTGTGGATGAAGGGGGGGGTGAGGTGATCGCAACTGCACAAATGCAACCAACATGGTAGAAATTCCTGAAGCTGCCGTCTTTCCGTCTTGAATTTTCGACCATTTTAAGTGGCAGGATAGTGAAAAGTATCAGGCTTCTAGTTTGTAGGCTTCAATACTTGTGGAGATTAAGTAAGAGAAGGAGCAGGATTCGGACATGTGAACCATATGCACCGTATTGAACCATATTGACACCGATTACTAACGATTATCCATGAGCACCAGTTCGGTTGTATTTCAATCGACTACCCTAGCATCCCTGCTAATGATATACTAGGTGAAAATAGAGTTAAGAAAGCACAGAATATAATACCCGCACGAATGTTGTCGAAGTCATTTTTTACACTTCATTGCATGATCATGCAGTTAGAGCTGTGCGCGGTTAACCGGTTAAAATATTATTAACCGGTCAAAACCGGTTAATTTATCTTAACCGGTTAACCGATATTGTTCCCTATACTCACATAAAATTTAGTTTGAGAATATACGTATTGTATATAATTTTACAGGCCTTATACACCCTACTTGTCACTTCTGTCAATTCATACATCTATTAATTAACTCTCAAACCCATCTAGTACAAAACTATCTTCGAATCGCTATGAAAAGAATAGAGTCAATACACGCTGTGCATTTGTACAAGATAATTTGATGACAAGTCCAGCTGCGTGCGAACTGTGTTTTCGATGTTGGCAAGCGACAAGGGAAGCTGACTGTGCGTTATAAATTTTAATGGGTCGGGAAAATTGATCGATAGCTCTCAACTGCGGCTGCGAATTTAGTCAATGCATACAGTCAGTCGCACTTCGTCGACCCACTCATTGTCATTGAGATTAGTGTTTCCGCCTACCTATAGTTATGTTTTGGATTTGGAAGCATTTCAAGAAAGACGATACAAATTCGATTGCCAAATGCTCGCTTTGCCCAAAGACTTACTCATTCAAGGGTGGCAATGGTACGCTCATTTATCATTTGAAAAGTGCGCATCATTTATCATCTGGTAATATCAAACCTATTGCTTTATCACAATCTACGTCTCCTGCTCCTACTTCTTCTGCGAGCAGTACTACTGATGCGTGTGGGAGGCATGTTACCAACAGTTCAAGCAAACAGAAAGCTTGTCAAAGAATAACGCAACAGGGCAACTTGAATGAGTGGGTATCATCATCTGTTAACAGACCATGTTCAACATCTCGAGCTGAATCAATTACGAAGATGCTAGTTGATTGTGTCACCAAAGATCTACAACCCTTATCATTTACTGAAGATGAGGGAATGCAAAACCTGTTGTATTTCTTAGAGCCGAACTACCAGCCGCCCGCACATGCGGCTTTGCAACGTCATTTGATGTTGAAATGTGAAAATGAAAAAACTCACATCGACGAAAAGTATCTGTTACGGTTGATTGTTGGACGAACAGTCAAATGGTATCATTTATGTCTATCATGGAACATTTTATCAATGACAGTTGTGAATTGTTGTCGTACAATATCGACAGTCCCTCATTAGAAAGACAACACACCGGAAAAGAAATAGCACTAGCAAAAGACAAAGCTTTGGATGAAGTTGATATTACGGCAGTATGTTGTACACATGATAGTGCAGCAAATATAAAATCAGCATCAAGGCAGAATGAAAAATGCACTTACAGCATTGCGTGTACGGCACATCTATTGCAATTAGCAATTAACGAGTCATTTAGAGAAGGAAATATTGATTCCCTTGTTGAAAAGGTGAGAGACGCAATCGTAACAATAAAGCGATCGGAAAACTTATCCAGAGTATTCCGACAATGTCTGGAGCAAATTTTACCAGAAAAGAAAACTTGTCGACTTAAATTGAATGTTCCAACTCGGTGGAATCCCACGTACTTCATGCTGAATTCATTTATGAATCTCTTCAAAGCTATTGATTTCATGGTTAAGACAGCATCAATTTTGAAATCTTCTGATAAGCAGAAGCTTACATTTTCCTCTGAAGAAGTCGAGAAAATCGGTGATACCGTGAAACTGCTCGAAGGACTGCGTTTGGCTTCAGAACATTGGGAGGCGGAGAAATTTGTATCCATTTCCACAGTGTATCCAACTATTTTCGCCGTCATCAAGAAAATAGCCAAGTGTGAATGTTGTGAGTCTCTCAAGAAGTTTCAAAGTACTTCGAAATATAAGTGACCGATTTTCTGTAAATGATGACGAATTCTTATCAGAATTAAGTGTTCACATGATCGCCACCCTGCTCGATCCAAGATTCAAATCACTGTCATTTGTCTCAGGCACTGTCGGCACGAGGCTAAAATGCTTAGTTCAAGCTGAACTGTTGAAACTGACCAATGTTTCGATATCTGCATGTGAGTCTGAATCAAATCTTGTAATGCTTCCGTCATCAGCAAAACGTTGCAAATTGAGTTTTCTGATGGATAGTGATGAAGATGAGACAACTGTTCCCTCTAAAACTCAGAGGAGTGAGTTTGACACCTATCTCGACGAGGATAGCATTCCAATTGAATCAGATCCACTCGAATTTTGGAAATTGAAACAACATCAATACCCGAAAATAAGCCAATTAGCACGGAAGTATTTGTCCATCCAAGCCACGTCGGCTTCATCCGAGAGACTGTTTTCCACATTTGGGAACACATTTGACACAAGACGCACATCTCTAAAAAGAGAGACGGCTTCAGCAATCGTCTTTCTACATCACAACTAAAAAGCTACTTTTTGCGTTAATTCCTCCGTGATTTTTTCCCTATTACCATACCGAGAGAACAGTCGTGTTTCTCTTTCCAATCATACGTGTATAATGTTCGTGTTTTTGTGCGTGATCCCTGATTAATTGATAGTAAAGCTTCTTCAGAAATTTACTCTCGTTTTCTGTAAACTAAAGTAGATGTCTTTGTATAGAACTTTATTACTAATGCACAGTCGGAGTTGCTCAATATGATATAAGTAAGGGGCGTATATTTAGGGGTACACAATTGCCTATTGTTTGTATCTTGCACTAACATCCAGTAGAAGGCTTTAAGATTGTCAATATATAGTGGAGACGATTGCCTTTTGTTTGTATATTGTAACAACATACCAGTAAAAAAGCTTTAAGACAGTCAATAAGATGTTTAACCGATATCGGTTAACCGGTTAAAATTTTTATTTAACCGATTTTAACCGGTTAAAGGAAAAAATTAACCGCGCACAGCTCTACATGCAGTGTATACAAATAATTACCGAATGTTGATGATTAATAAGCTTCAGATTATGCGCTTACCCATCTCAGATGTTCCACAGAATCAACTTTTGGTAAGCTGACCATTTCCGGAGATCGCTCACAACTCAAAACAGCTCTAAGATCTCCTTCGGCCAATCCACTTTCAGCGCTATTTACCCGGACGCTAACTTGCGAGCGTCCTTTCATTGTAGATAGCACGTCTTCATTGTTAAACAAATGGACCAAATTTGACCGCGCAAGCTCCTGAACAAAAAGTTTGCTTTGATTAGTCATTGTGAAAATTGTGAAATTGTTCGAGTACACAATCATGTACATAGCAAAAACAAGATAAAAGAACTTTTCATATTTCCTAGATAAGAAATATCAAGTAATCAACATTGCCAATGTACTTGTTGTTGCCAACAAAGTATTCACATCCACATCCGTTCACGTATGAGTCAGAAGCCATTTTCCACGGCCGGAAACTATCAGTGAAGAAAAAATATATATGACGTGTATGATGTTGTGGCTAGCACATGCCCTTTGAACAGATAGAAGACCTGCGAATAACTACAAATTCAACTATGGCTATGTGATAAACTGAAAGATTAGACAGACCGAGAACTGAAATAGATTCCTATCGATGCAGTATTCAGGACTTGAGTGGAGGATAGACCAGAAAACATAGAAGAGTTTGCTCGCTTTTGCCAGAAACATGTGTTTATCTTTGATTTATGGACAAATATCCACACAACTTGGTGTACACTTATCTGCCTATGTGTAGCCATTCTTCATGTACAATGAAATCCATCAAATCGCGCTTCTGGTACTTTATTGAACTGTCAATTAATAATTAATATTTTACATTATTTTAATTTGATTTTGTGACCGATCGGCGCGCCGTCTTTCACTGGATATACATGCACTTCCAAATAAAGTTCCTTCATATGCATGGAAACGAATTTTGTCAGCACTATCGTGCACCAAGCAAGAATCTGTCCGTTGTGGTTTTTTCATCATGATGAGGAAAAGCGTAGGGAGGGTCAATTTGCACGAATCTCGTGACACCACAACAAAACGCTGAGAATCCGGGAATTCCCGGAAGCCTTCAAGCCCGGGCAGTGGAAACTGGTAATACAATTGCATCCCACGTCAGGATGTACTGTGACATCAAAAGGAAGCGACTTTCCTTATCCAATGAATTATAATTCAATGATTTTTTTCTAAGAAAATTCAATTGATTGTAGCATCCTCAATGAGGACGAACGTTGGATGTTTCCTTCGCGAAACAGCTCTGACAAAGCAACAAAATACAACCAGGTGCCATCCCCACGAACCGAGAACAACTGTTATCCGTCGAAAGTTGACGAACAAGAAGACACTACTGCTCCTTCCTTTTACGACAGAAAAATGAGTGTTTATGTTTGTGACCTTGTCCAAATGCCCAACTCACATACTTGTCCGTATTACTGGTGAAAGTTGTCGACGTTTTCCACGAGCGTGGTAGCGCGACCTCATGTGCCAGGAGAAGTGACTGATTTCCTCTGTTGGAGCAGTGTCCGACCAATGCGACAATGTGCATGATAAAGAATCAGAGTAACCGCGGAAGGAAATTCGACAACGGTAAATCTCCTCTCTCTCTCTAATGCAGTGCAAACTCCTCGCTCCCTCCAAAGGAAGAAGTTTCAAGTGAACTTTAACATCTTCACAAGCATAGACACAAAGTATTGCTCGATGCTGCTAATTATGTCCACTGAATAGACCATCGTGTGGATTGTTTGTCACAATATTTTCCATTAGTCTACACTCGTTTCATTTACTAAAAGGCTGCAAATTTAATACGGGAATTCTGTCAATGTTGAGAGATGTGATCTTTGACTCATGATTCCTAATATTGAATGAAATAGCAGCAACCATTCAGGCCTGTTCTCATCTTTTTTTCAACTGAGGATGCACCTCAATGCTAAATTATTATTTATCAACAATTTTGCAAATTATAATTTTATCAATTATAACAGATGCACTTACTTAGACAGGTCACTAGTGACTTAAAAGTACAAGCTTGACATATCACGAAATTTGCTGTACCATCACGGTTTTCAGAATAGTAATGTTATTCAAATCCGCAAACATCTTATTTAATCCATGTGAACAATTCTTTTGTGAAGTAAGTGAGAAATATTTTTACTTCGAAAATTTTAAGATGCAATTAAATTGCGCCAAAACTTTTAACGAAGAGTCGCTAAATGAGTACCGGTGCATACATAACTACTACTAATACATACATACTTAACATACTAATACAGACAAAGCGGTCTTTAACAAAATGAAGAAACAGAGCAAATATGTTTCACATGTAGATCAAACTCACTTTATTTTCCATAGCTACACCATCTTCACAATTCAAAACGAGTATATCGGGTAATATTGTACCTGGTTTAGGATTCGTCATTTTCTTCAACTTGTCTTCTTTGTCAGCAGGGACATACATGAATGACCGCTGCAGAGACGGACCTACAGCATACTTCACATCAGATTTGGCCACAAAATTAAGCTTCCGAATAACTGGCAAACAACAGTCATGGAATTCATGCCTCAGTAATAGCCGACGAAGAGCGGAGAATGCCTGAAAAAATCGGCAAAATTTTAAATATCGGCACATCTCTAACTGTGTACATGTATGCACAATTTAAGTAGCCACAACCTAACAGTAATTTGACTTCTTTCCAAAGCCTACTAAAATTAACTACAGTACATGTACGAAGGCTAACTTCACATATCTTGTGAATCAGTCGCAGAGATTTGAATATTCAAAAATGGCTTTAAGATGATAACTAATCATTTTACTAGTTAGATCAAGAAAGAGGTGGGGATGTGATATCAAATCTGGGGAATTCCGTCCCATGGCAGGGAATTCTCATAAATGGTGCTTGCTTGTTCTGGATGCAGTACAGTTAAATTCATGCACTTGTTGTAAATTCGCGAGAACTTTCAGTTGTATCTATCTGCGTTTATCAATGTGGTTTCGCTATTCATTCATTGAATTTCTTACATAATTCTAAGGACAATTCCACGGAAAGCGGACACAGACGTCAGAAATTATACAGGGTGCGGTATAAAAAACGTGACTAAATTTTAAAGTGACATAACTTTCTTATTATCCAACAGAAATTAACAAATCAGGTCTCTTTTGGAAGCCAATACACATCATTATTACCATAATCAACATTGCAATCATTGCTTCAAATGCAATCATTACAACGTTGATTATGGTAATAAAGATGCGTTTTGGCTTCAAAATGAGACCCTATTTGTTAATTTCTGTTGGATAATTAGGAAGTTGTGCCACTTTAAAATGTAGTCACGTTTTTTATGCCGCACCCTATATTTAGTCTCAGTCTCAGATGTCATACTGTAGGTTTTTCTACCTCAGAATACTCCCACCACATCAAACATCTACTGATTCCTGTTTCATACACTTGTCTTTCATGATTCTTCGCAGTATTTGTCCAAAAGATCATTTTGTTCAGAAAAATACCGAATATAATGGAAAATTGATGCATCATTCTGTAATAGAAATACTTGCCTATTAAATTGGTCCTGCCCGTTATAAAGAGCTTTTGGTAGGATATTATTGCTGCATGGAGTTGGCTGCTTACTAGAGCTGTGCGCGGTTAATTCTTTCTTTTAACCGGTTAAATAAAAATTCTAACCGGTTAACCGATATCGGTTAAACATCTTATTGACTGTCTTAAAGCTTTTTTACTGGTATGTTGTTGCAATACACAAACAAAAGGCAATCGTCTCCACTATATATTGGCAATCTTAAAGCCTTCTACTGGATGTTAGTGCAAGATACAAACAATAGGCAATTGTGTACCCCTAAATATGCGCCCCTTACTTATATCATATTGAGCAACTCCGACTGTGCATTAGTAATAAAGTTCTATACAAAGACATCTACTTTAGTTTACAGAAAACGAGAGTAAATTTCTGAAGAAGCTTTACTATCAATTAATCAGGGATCACGCACAAAAACACGAACATTATACACGTATGATTGGAAAGAGAAACACGACTGTTCTCTCGGTATGGTAATAGGGAAAAAATCACGGAGGAATTAACGCAAAAAGTAGCTTTTTAGTTGTGATGTAGAAAGACGATTGCTGAAGCCGTCTCTCTTTTTAGAGATGTGCGTCTTGTGTCAAATGTGTTCCCAAATGTGGAAAACAGTCTCTCGGATGAAGCCGACGTGGCTTGGATGGACAAATACTTCCGTGCTAATTGGCTTATTTTCGGGTATTGATGTTGTTTCAATTTCCAAAATTCGAGTGGATCTGATTCAATTGGAATGCTATCCTCGTCGAGATAGGTGTCAAACTCACTCCTCTGAGTTTTAGAGGGAACAGTTGTCTCATCTTCATCACTATCCATCAGAAAACTCAATTTGCAACGTTTTGCTGATGACGGAAGCATTACAAGATTTGATTCAGACTCACATGCAGATATCGAAACATTGGTCAGTTTCAACAGTTCAGCTTGAACTAAGCATTTTAGCCTCGTGCCGACAGTGCCTGAGACAAATGACAGTGATTTGAATCTTGGATCGAGCAGGATGGCGATCATGTGAACACTTAATTCTGATAAGAATTCGTCATCATTTACAGAAAATCGGTCACTTATATTTCGAAGTACTTTGAAACTTCTTGAGAGACTCACAACATTCACACTTGGCTATTTTCTTGATGACGGCGAAAATAGTTGGACACACTGTGGAAATGGATACAAATTTCTCCGCCTCCCAATGTTCTGAAGCCAAACACAGTCCTTCGAGCAGTTTCACGGTATCACCGATTTTCTCGACTTCTTCAGAGGAAAATGTAAGCTTCTGCTTATCAGAAGATTTCAAAATTGATGCTGTCTTAACCATGAAATCAATAGCTTTGAAGAGATTTGTATTGACGCAAGGAAAAACAGCAATTCGTGTCAATAAGAAGGTGCTCTCTTCTCAATAGAACATGCTTATGTCATACTTGATGTGATATGAGTTTCAGCTTTATTCACAGCTAATGGTCAATAGTGACGTCACATGCAGTTAGCACGGGAAGAGGGAAAGTCGCGATTAGATAATCACACACAGACTTCCAATATGCGAACGGAACGGCAACGCACAACAGCTCAAACTCCCACACGCCCCCCAGGTCGATAGACCTCACACGCACACCACATCACTAAGTCACCGAATCTATCCGGCGGCTTCCTCTCGCGAATGCTACGACGTAAAATACTGGCCTCATTATCCTCATCATCTTCACCGCTTAAACCGCTTTCATCACTGTTTGAGTATGTAGGAAACGTATCTAACGTACACTCCTCACCAGGGACTAGCCTTAGGTGTGAAACGTGGCGTGCAACGCCATCTTCATTCAGAATAACACTTACGCTAGAACAGATGCTAGTTATCCGATGGGGACCCGACCAAGTACTATCGCACCTCCCCGAAACACTCTTCAGGTAAACTCTGTCGCCAATACTGAAGGGATTTCTATCTAAATCCTCATACTTTGAACTTTCTTCCGAGTCAACCTGCTCAGGGCCTACCCGCTGGATGTGTTTACGCTCACTAGTCACTCCTGGCTTCTTAGAGGTGGCTGCAAACATTAACTCGTAGGGGCTTTGCCGCTCACCGTCTCTACTATTATTTACCCAGAACGTTGCTTCTTCGATATCTCGGTTCGCTCGCTTGGCACATCTCTTAACAGTACGGTGGACTCGTTCTATAATTGCGTTGCCTTGCGGGCGATAAGCACTAGAAAAAACATGTTTAATCTCCCAATTATCGAATAGCTCATAGATATCTCTACTTCTAAACACGGTACCGTTATCGGATAACACCGAACTAGGAGGACCGAACTCCGCTATAATTTGAGACAACTGCATCGACACTTCAGATGAAGACTCATTGCGCAGCCGTCTCCAAATAGTGTACCGAGATGAAAGGTCGATTATAGTCAAATAAGGAATCCCATTATAGTGAGTTATATCAACTGCTATGTTCTGCCATATAACCGGACTAGTGCTGAAGGCGCCCTTATCCCAACTAAAATTCACCGCCGGATCTATCCTAGCACACCTGTCACAACTACGGACGACTTTCTTTACTAGCCTCCTAGAAACCAAATTTCCTAGCTTCTGTTTGGCTAGATTCAAGGTTCGATCTACACCAAAGTGGCACCTTTCGTGGATCTTTTTAATTTCCATGAGGTTGCGGTTTTGATTATCTGCGCCTTCTGCTACTGCTGCGGATAGAACATTTGCTGTGTCTGCTTGATCTCTCATAACCTGTATCCATTTTTGGGGGACACGAGTGAGGCTGTCCGAAATATTTTCAGCAGATTTCACTAAGTGCGGTTCGACTTTGATTTTTTCGGTTTCTATAATCTCTCTTAGAGTATCAAGTCGACGTTTGATAAGTCTTTCTGATAGAGCACGAGTCTTGACATTGTGCGTTTTATTGATAACTGCCGTCAACCATTTATACACAGTGGATGAATCAGTCTTAATAATTATGTCTCTCTTACCCCAGCGTAGGGCCATATTAAACCCTTTGATAGCTGCGTCTAACTCACTAATATTGATATGTCCAGTGTCGTTATGTGGTCTCAACCACGAAGCGTCCTCTATTATCTTATCGTTAACTGTCAAGACAACACCTAGAGCTAGGTTGCTAGCATCAGCCCAAACAACAATAGGACTATTTTCAGGGACCGGCCAACTTCCCCTCACTGGATCACCATTAGTCGCTATCTGCTGCATCATCTGATTAATGAGATCCATAACTGGCGTCGTGACACTATCATCCCACTTAAGCTGCGCTAACGAAGTCAAGCGTTGGAGGAAACTACAATAAACGCGCAACCACCCAGCAACTGGAAAGTGGCCTAACAGCTCTCCTATGATGCCATTAATTTGACGCCGAGAACACTGTCCTGAAGGTATGGTGGGAATAGTTTTATCTCTTTGCCATGACAAGTCATCGTTCACTCGGATGCCCAGTACACGAACTCCTGCAGGATTCCCTAAGCCAACGGGTTCCTTGGTCAGTAATCCCCACTTTGACAGGTGATTTTTGACATGAGAGACGCTTACTTTACTTTCGTCAATGAATAAGTCATCCACGTAGCTGGAGACAGATTCCTTCAATTCCTTTTCAAGTGATATCACTTTATCTACTACTGCTGTCATAATCTTAGGAGCGACGGAGAGACCGAACCCCAGCCTGGTGAGCAAGTATATTTCATTTTTCCATCTAACGGCCTGATGCACCCACAGTGACTCATGCACGTGTATTTGTAAATAAGCTTTACGTAAGTCTAAGAGGGAACAATTAGACCCTCGTTGCCGCCATTCCCGAAGCCTATCTGAACATAGAGGTACTGAGCCCCCTGGAAAACTTTTAACGACCTGGTTCAGCATTCGATAATCTAAAACCGGGCGAATCTTTTTTTCATCTCCTTTATCTTGGAGCACAGCCATGGTAGGCAAAAAACTCTGAATTTCACCATGCTGAGTGGCGTCATACTTTACTAGTATCCCCTCGCTAACCCAAGAATTCATTTCGGCATCGAAGCCATTCCGATCGCAGGGTTTCACATAGTCAATAGGAGTTTTATGCAAATTATCGGTATTACCACCCTCGGTCCACTTCCAGCTAGCTACCCATCGACCTTCAACGAAGTTGGCGGTAAAGTCGCTATCACTAACGCTTAGGCTTTGCGGGGCCCAGTCAGCGTCGATACTGACGGCAGCTGTAACATGGGTGATGTTTGGGGAGAACTTAACCGTAACTTCTCCCTCACAATAGCTGAGTTCGAGTCTCTTGTGAGATAGAATGTCTAAACCTAGCACAACATCGACATCAAGCGGCAATCGTTTAACAACATGTGCTTTCACCGGGCCTAACTCAACGTCATCGTCCGTCACAACAGACCTGAGCATGACAGCACCACAAGTATGCAACTTGTCCTTATTCATCAGCTCTAAACACAGACTAGACTGCTCGCGACGTTTCCCCTTAGCCCTGTGCTCACCTAGCAAAGTAACGCTGCAGCCGGTATCAATCAGCACTCGCAGTTTGTGTCCATCGATCCACATCGTCCGGATTGATGCGCGGATGCGGGGGCAGCATGATCCGGCACATCCGCCTCCGCACGTCCGTTTCCCGAAGCAGTAGACTTGGGGCAATGGGATCGAAGATGCCCAACTTCTCCACAGCTGTAGCAGATAGTGTTGCAGTCCCGAAGAAGATGTCCGATACGCTTGCAGCCGCTGCAGCGCGGTTTGTTTGTTCTCTGCGGATCCCAACGTTGGCGTGTTCCGACGCTGGTTGTTCCAGCTGCCGCAATGTCCAAAAGTTCCGATGGGTTCGCCAGAAGGGCTTTAGCACAGGAAATGATCTGGGACAGCTCCATCTTCTCTCCACATTGAACCTTGACTTGAGGTACAATTTGTTTTGGCAGTGCGTCCACGAGATGATACGAGACGAGTTGTTCCGGTACTGCGCTTCGGTTGCCGATCATGACGCCAAGAGCGCTCTTGATCTGATCCACGACCAGGTCTACTGACTCTCCCGGTATCAGCTTCGTTTCTTTCAAGTCTTGCCATGCGCGCAGCTTTGAGCGGCCAAACATTCGCATGAGTTCGGCCTTAATTGCGCTAAGGTCGGATTGCTTTGCAGGGGGCATCTGCTTCCATGTGGTGTAGGCCGCTCCCTCCAGGAAGATAGGTAGGATTTTCGCCAGTCGGTCATCGGTCTTCTCGTCCTTATTCTCAATGGTGATTTCGGCTGTTAGCAGGAACTTATCCATCCAGAATTCAACATCTTCTCCTCTGCCGCCCGAGAATTTCTTCACCGCGTCGATTAGCTTCATTCCCGCCTTTGCCGTGATAGCTTGTATTGACGCAAGGAAAAACAGCAATTCGTGTCAATAAGAAGGTGCTCTCTTCTCAATAGAACATGCTTATGTCATACTTGATATGATATGAGTTTCAGCTTTATTCACAGCTAATGGTCAATAGTGACGTCACATGCAGTTAACACGGGAAGAGGGAAAGTCGCGATTAGATAATCACACACAGACTTCCAATATGCGAACGGAACGGCAACGCACAACAGCTCAAACTCCCACAAGATTCATAAATGAATTCAGCATGAAGTACGTGGGATTCCACCGAGTTGGAACATTCAATTTAAGTCGACAAGTTTTCTTTTCTGGTAAAATTTGCTCCAGACATTGTCGGAATACTCTGGATATGTTTTCCGATCGCTTTATTGTTACGATTGCGTCTCTCACCTTTTCAACAAGGGAATCAATATTTCCTTCTCTAAATGACTCGTTAATTGCTAATTGCAATAGATGTGCCGTACACGCAATGCTGTAAGTGCATTTTTCATTCTGCCTTGATGCTGATTTCATATTTGCTGCACTATCATGTGTACAACATACTGCCGTAATATCAACTTCATCCAAAGCTTTGTCTTTTGCTAGTGCTATTTCTTTTCCGGTGTGTTGTCTTTCTAATGAGGGACTGTCGATATTGTACGACAACAATTCACAATTGTCATTGATAAAATGTTCCATGATAGACATAAATGATACCATTTGACTGTTCGTCCAACAATCAACCGTAACAGATACTTTTCGTCGATGTGAGTTTTTTCATTTTCACATTTCAACATCAAATGACGTTGCAAAGCCGCATGTGCGGGCGGCTGGTAGTTCGGCTCTAAGAAATACAACAGGTTTTGCATTCCCTCATCTTCAGTAAATGATAAGGGTTGTAGATCTTTGGTGACACAATCAACTAGCATCTTCGTAATTGATTCAGCTCGAGATGTTGAACATGGTCTGTTAACAGATGATGATACCCACTCATTCAAGTTGCCCTGTTGCGTTATTCTTTGACAAGCTTTCTGTTTGCTTGAACTGTTGGTAACATGCCTCCCACACGCATCAGTAGTACTGCTCGCAGAAGAAGTAGGAGCAGGAGACGTAGATTGTGATAAAGCAATAGGTTTGATATTACCAGATGATAAATGATGCGCACTTTTCAAATGATAAATGAGCGTACCATTGCCACCCTTGAATGAGTAAGTCTTTGGGCAAAGCGAGCATTTGGCAATCGAATTTGTATCGTCTTTCTTGAAATGCTTCCAAATCCAAAACATAACTATAGGTAGGCGGAAACACTAATCTCAATGACAATGAGTGGGTCGACGAAGTGCGACTGACTGTATGCATTGACTAAATTCGCAGCCGCAGTTGAGAGCTATCGATCAATTTTCCCGACCCATTAAAATTTATAACGCACAGTCAGCTTCCCTTGTCGCTTGCCAACATCGAAAACACAGTTCGCACGCAGCTGGACTTGTCATCAAATTATCTTGTACAAATGCACAGCGTGTATTGACTCTATTCTATTCATAGCGATTCGAAGATAGTTTTTGTACTAGATGGGTTTGAGAGTTAATTAATAGATGTATGAATTGACAGAAGTGACAAGTAGGTTGTATAAGGCCTGTAAAATTATATACAATACGTATATTCTCAAACTAAATTTTATGTGAGTATAGGGAACAATATCGGTTAACCGGTTAAGATAAATTAACCGGTTTTGACCGGTTAATAATATTTTAACCGGTTAACCGCGCACAGCTCTAACTGCATGATCATGCAATGAAGTGTAAAAAATGACTTCGACAACATTCGTGCGGGTATTATATTCTGTGCTTTCTTAACTCTATTTTCACCTAGTATATCATTAGCAGGGATGCTAGGGTAGTCGATTGAAATACAACCGAACTGGTGCTCATGGATAATCGTTAGTAATCGGTGTCAATATGGTTCAATACGGTGCATATGGTTCACATGTCCGAATCCTGCTCCTTCTCTTACTTAATCTCCACAAGTATTGAAGCCTACAAACTAGAAGCCTGATACTTTTCACTATCCTGCCACTTAAAATGGTCGAAAATTCAAGACGGAAAGACGGCAGCTTCAGGAATTTCTACCATGTTGGTTGCATTTGTGCAGTTGCGATCACCTCACCCCCCCTTCATCCACAATATCTCCCAAGTGTCAGAAACAGCAGCATTGCACATTCCTTCCCACAAGATCATTTTCATTGGACTTCTATCTCTCACAATGGACCTACCACCTCTTGCACAAGAAGTTCGACGGGACTCTTGTCAGACTGCCTATGATGCAGCTTTACTATCTGTAGTTCCACTACCGAAACATTGCATTGGATTGAGTCGTAGACACTTCGTGTACCTGAACAGGCCCATAGTACAGTCATCATCGAAACAAAAGTCTTCTTTTCAGAAAGTTCTTTCTGTTTCTAATTGCTTCAATAGTAAACCTCTTGCAATTAGCTTTCTTCTTTTCATGATGTCGATAAAATATGAGGATGCCTGTCATAAACTAGTGCACGATGACTAGTAGTTCCAACTGTCGTTCATAGATGGAAAATGATTGCCTTCAGAGCTTGCATTAAATTCTCACAGCAGACGTAGTGGTTGTAGTGAATTTTATCATTTGTTACGCATTGAATTCTCGGATTGAGCGCAGTGGTTGCAGTAGTTGTTGTTGTTGTCGCCGACTTGCGGCCGCAGTTTCACCCGCCTCCACCACTTCCAGTACGCCAGCGCTTCCCGAGGTCTGGAACAAAGAACAGAAACATCATGACTAACATGCACCCCCCAAGCTCTGACCCCAAGTCCACCCCTCCTCCACTTCCGCACACGTGCACTTAATCCACCCACTCATTTCACACTAGCCCACAGTGCCCCGGAACCCACAACTTCTTCCACAGATCGCTGGCTCTGGCGAGCCCTCGCCCAGCCAACCACTTCCAACCCCATGCAGAGACACAAGCGACAATTGGCTGTCAGAGTCCAGCACAAAACCTTGAGGCAGCCCTTGATGGAACCATCTGACTTTCCCTCTGACCCACGCGATCCAATTCTTCAACCACTCCTGCACCCCTTGAACCATCCGCACACTGACCTGCGCATCCGCCTGCTTCCACAGAAGCTCGTTCTGTCACACCCGGTCGCACGCCCTTTCTAAGTCGAAGAGGACCAGGCCCGTCATCAATCTCTGTTGGTACCCATCCCACAACGATTGAGAGAACCTCAACACTCGATCCCCGACCCCCTTTTCCTCCCTGAACCCCGCCTGAAACCAGCTGAACCACTTCCCCTTCTCCAGAGTCCATCTCATCCGCCTCCCCAGACCCCAGCACACGCTCCACTCACTTCTCCATTGTAAATGATGATGGACTGAATGCGAAACCTTGGCGCAGGCCCACCTATAACTAGAAAAATTCGTCCTCCAAATCGGACGGAGGTTTTGTCGTCTCCATGCAAGGCTGTGGTGTATGTACCAGCTACTCTTAAACTTCACCACAAGATGGTGGCTTAAACTTTCACTGACTTTCGGAGACGTGACTTTATCACTTCACTGGGAGTTCAGTCGATTCGCTGCGTATGCTGCCCCGAATTATTGTAAGCTTATCATAGAATTATCAAGTGAAAATCGTCAGCCCCAAATCGTACTCCAAGTAGTCCTATTCTTTATGCAAGCAAGTACTTTTACCTCAAACGACAGAGAAAAGCAGATTTCAGTGCACTTAATTGCCCAGCAGTCTCTTGCGAGAAATGATCTGACTTCAGATTCACATGGTAATGCATTCAATGAAAAATGTCAACGATCGCAACGCTAGCAGAAAATTAAGATGTGATACCTTGATCACTTTTTTTGTGTTAGGACTTATGTCAATATCTCTGTTGATGGAACAACTGGTTAGTTGGCATTTTGTTTGATATTTCCTAATTTTGTAATACATTTACAGGGTTCGCAGCGCAATTACTGAAGAATAATAACGGAAAAAACGGAAAAATAAAGGAACACGTTAAGTTTGCTGCACAGCGTCAATCATGTATTTTCCACCAGTTGACGCTTTACGCTCATTATTTGAATATATGAAGCCATCCATGGTTGAAAATCTTGTTAATATTTCTTGTCTAATCCCATTGATTCGCTTCATCAAATCACATTGTATTTCGTGTATCAAACAAATTGTACATAAAGTATCTAACGAAAGGGTTATGATTTGCAGTTAGCACATGAAATTAGAACACAAGTGAGACGCTACAAATCAACTGTCAACATGAAGGAAGAAAGTACTCTTCAACAGTTCGCGCAGACTTTCATAAAAATGATACTATTTGCCTTTGCATCACCCCTCCTCCGTTTTATTGGCCTCCGTCAATCTGAGGAAGTGGAGACACTAACTGTAATAACAAAGCAATATAGTGAATAAAGATATAGATATGTGTAGTTGGAATCTACTGAAGAGCCATCTTTGAGAAACAAGGGCGCGTATATGGAGTCTGTGTGCGGCAAGCTATGCTTTCTAAGTTGCGAGTCATGGCCGTTGCTTTCATCCGATGAGAAGACGAGCGTGAGGAGATGCGAATGCTAAGGTGAATGTGTGGTGTCAGACTATCGGACAGGAAATCGAATAACAGCATCAGAAAAGCAATGGGTCTTCAAAACATCACAGACGTCACGAGAAGGCAAAGACTTCGTCGGTTTGGCCACGTGGTAAGAAGGGATGAGACAGAGTGGATCAGAAAAGTTATGTGGATGGAAGTAGATGGTAAGACAGGAGCAGGAAGACAAAAGAAGACCTGGGAACAAATGGAGATGACCTCAAACGTGTTGGATCACAGGAAGCGGACGCCCGTGATACACCGAAATGGAAGTCCAAACTCAAGCAGCTAACGTCTAACCCAGCATCTTCTGGAAGAAAAGGACGCAAAAAGGGATGAGTGAGTGAGAGTGAGTAAAGTCATTGTCATTTTGATTTACACCATCCAATTCCACTTTTAAGTTCCTTTTTTTTCAAACTCGTGTGAATCAATTCCTGTCCATGCATGATCTTCTCTTTTTATATATCTACTGTCGACAGCAGTCTCCCGTCAAGAGTTTCCTTCTTCTGTCTGAAGATCAGCAACTTCGATTCCATTGAATATTTCTTTCCTTTCTTTTCCCAAGCTTTGTCGTTCGAGAGAAGACGTTTGCTGATCTCGTCGAAATTCACCGCTCGCTTTTTGCATGTGTTCTACCGTTCTTCTCAACTTAGAGCAGCTCACTCGTAATCGGCATTTTGATAGCGCTACCTATACGATTGATTTGAAAAAGATTTTAATTTCGTTTACAGATTAATTCACATTAATGCGACAAAAATGAAGAATGGAATATTTGAATTGTTGAATACATAATCTAGAGCTAGACTTACATTTCTTATTTCACTTAGCGGCAAGACGAAGTGTGTACCAAGTTACATACTGACACATGGTGGTGCGAAGAAGTAGACGCAGCAGTGGAAGAAAAGAGAATTCGATTCGCCATATGGAAGAGAACTCAAGACGAAAAGTGATTAAAGAAGAATATGCAAAGGCAAAGGAGAATGCCCGCAAGATCATTTGGCAATCTCAAGAGAGGAGAAGGAAAGAATTGGCGCAATTATTAACAAGTGAAGAGGGCAGGAGATGCTCAGGTGCGACACTGTTACTCGTTTCTGATACTTGGGAGACATGTTGGATTCCGGTGGTGGAACGGAGGCAGCTGTGACTGCGCGAATTGAGTGGTTGGGGGGTGGGCGAAATTCCATGAGATATCGCCTACCCTGACCAGTTGTTCTACTCCATACTGGATGAAGGGCAAGATTTACGACTCGTGCGTCAGAGCCTGTATGACTTACGGAAGAGAGACATGGGTTCTGACAGCTGTAGAAAAGAGGAGAATGGAGGTAGCAAACAGAAGGATGATCAGATGAATGTGTGGAGTGTCTCTCGAAGATAGAGTGGCCAGCGAAGACCTTCTGGCGTGCCTGAGCCTGCTGTCGGTCGATGGGGACATGAGAGTGCGCAGATTGCGATGATACGGCGGAAAGATAGCAGCGATTGGGTGAAGAAAGTATGGAAAATGAAGATCAGCGAACCAACAAGAGACCGCCCAAAAAAAGACCTGGGAAGAAGCAGTGTCCGCAGACTGTCGGAAATTGGGCCTCAAAGAAGCCGAAACCCTCGATCTGAACACCTGGAGGCATTCCATGAAGAATCATCGTCCAACCCAACGGAGATGGAGTAAAGGACGTTAAACGGATAAAGCAAAAAGTGGGGCTACCTAGGTTCACATTCTTCATGAATTGCAATGAGCAATGAGCATCTACTAAATAGTGCCATCGTGAGTACTTACTATTGAAAAATGTCCGATTATGTTCAGTAATTGAACTTCATAGCTTCAAAAAAATTTCGAAACAATTAATTTCACCATTCATGTGAGCATGTTATGATAATATTACGCAGACAGGCACCAAACTAAGGTTTAGGTTGATCGCCAATCTATTGAACGTCGCTGAATTTCGTAGAATAGCGATCGATGATATCCTACCGAAGTTGGAAGTAAATATTTCTATCATGTATGAACCAATTCTTCTTATGCAATGATTCAACCAATACGGAGTGGACTTTGACTTCTTCGACTGACCAGCGCCACATACCCTGTAGAACATCTTTCAGACTGTCACTTACAAAACACAAATGCAACATGATGCATCTGCATGTGCAATAGTTTTCATTGTGGCAATCCTTCACTTGACCAAACGAACTTTGACCGTTGTGACCCATAAAAGAACTTCCGTAAAATGTTCTCTCAGACAACTAAGCACGCCTGACACTCCGAAAATCCATTTTTGTACATTAAGTACTGACTTATGCAAAGGTATACAGGTGTGCCGAATATGATTGTAACGCGTGTTTGACATGACCGAAATTGATTTTAGATCTGAAATTCTAAGGATAGTATAATACTTAAAAAAATAAGCATGGAAAATAAATTTCATCAAGATATCACAATTTTTGAAGAAGTTACAGTGTTTAAAAAAACATGGCCTCTACACAGGTAGACAGGTGTGCCGATGAGGGTTAAGATGTAGCGAAGGACTTGATACAGCAATACTGCTATAGACCTATTGTTCACTAAATGTGGATGCATCTGTAAAATGCACTTTTGTACTAAATGATAGATTATATGAACATAAAAAACAGAAGTACCACAAATATTTGGTCCATGAAAGTACAAGCGCAATATTTTAACGGTGTGTTCAGAAATGATAAAAAGCCAAAAAGTAGGATTACATTGAGTTTTGCACCCTTAAACGGATTTGAAGAATTCAGAAGAAATTTGTGCATTCAAAGCTTGTCCTTCTTTTGCTGAATTGATCTCCATGTTTCTACAAACAGCCCAGATTGTGATGACATGATGCAGGAGCAGCAAAAATAGAAAAGATTTTTCGATTTCATCAGAAACATCCCATACGTATAAACGCATACGTTAATATTTCCTTTGTAGAACCTCCTCAAAATCAGATTATATTCACACTTGAAGCGAGAGATTAAGATTATCATCGTACTTAAGCGCATTTCACTTTAATAATCTACTTATTTGAATGTTAGTATGAAAGTTCCAGGAATATGGTAACAAGATTCAGTAGCATTTTGCATCATATGACAATGTGAAGAAAAAAGGAAATAACGGAAAAATTGGTAAAAAAACGAGAAATAAAGGACAATTTTCGAAAAAGCGGAAAATACCGGAAATAACGGAACTCTGGGTACCATGCATTAATTAGCACTTTTAATCTATATGCTGGTCCTATTTTCAATTGATATTTCTGGTTCCTTTCCCTATTTTTTCATCGCTATCATTAATATCAACCGTTCGATTTATGGAGAATGGTGAAAAAATGCATTACAAGATGCCTAAGAATAACGTGTAATTTCTCCGGTGAGAAATAGCACAAACCGTTTCTAGAAATATGTTATGTTACAACTTTATTATCGATTTGGTATTTGACTGTCCTTTTTACCATTCTTGCAGACTCAACAACACTGACATGAAAGTCAGAGTTACCACGATATAGAATTTTAAAGAAATCTTTTCAATTATTTAAGTAATCGTAGAATTCTGTGTTTTGCAACGGCATTGTTCCCCTTAAAATGTTCGTCTTGATGCTAACGTAATGTTCGTTTAGTCCAAAGTAAGTATATAAGGGAAGTATGGAATCAGCGGTTGATTTGTGGCGACAGCTATGATATTACTTTTTATAAGTAATATATATAAGTAATAGTATTAGTTCTTATAAGCAGTTTTATTTGATAACGCAATTGACAACAGAATAGTATTGAAATATTGAATAGAAATGACTGAATAGCTATGTCAAAGCTATGAAGTAATGAAAAATTACATAGTTGTCCGTAGACATCTGGAAGACAAAAACATGAGATGAAGATCCATTTCTATGCTTAGAATGCTAGATTCGATTTGGCATAGAAATTAATTGATTATTAAGGTACTTAATAGACGACTACAAACTACTCTATACGATTTAAGGGGGACTTCTGATTGTATTCATGTACTGTGTATGAACGTGTTTACAAACTTTTGCCCACTTTTTAATTCCTTATTTAATTATTAACTTCCTTAGTTAATAAAGCAATCAGACAGCGACTAGGCATGACGTCACAACAGTGAAAACGTAGAGTGATTTGTGTGGGAATATCTCGCTCAATTATCATGAAGATGTTGGAATTTCCTGCAACTGGTGCACTCAATGTATGAACACAGATATCAGTAAAATAAGAGCATGACGGGCTGTTTTAGGACAAGCGCAAGAGTCACGTGCGTCAACCACGCGGAGTTGATCTTCACTGGCAGATGAAACGTTAAAGAACCATCTAAATGAATATAAATATCTGAAAATTATCTTGACGAAAAAAAAGATGGCAGATTTGTCGCCACTAAAAATACATTAGAGTAATGGGGAGTTTCCACACTTGATATATTTAAATACTTTGGTTTAGTCTTGCCAATATATTAGCATATTGGCAGTTGGAATCAACCTGACATTGGAAACAGTACAATAGGCGCGATTAAATCGTCAGTGCAAGTGCACCTTTAGGTGAGAAACACCTACATGTACATGTGTAACGGATTAATAGAATTTTTGAATGATTGTAATGAATAATCAGTCCTACTGAGAATGTTTGTAATTTTTCTACACTCTCGATGAAAGAAGTTCTACTTAGTTGATACCTTCTAGACACGGTGCATTACAGTATTGTTCGACTAGTCATTTCAAAATACTTTATAGGTGACAACCAAATAAATATAAGAGACAAAAGAAACCGAATATTAAAAGCAATATGAATAATGAATATTACAGGAATCTATCATTCATCTACAGCAGTGATGTGGAGCGGAGCGGAGTGGGAGTAAATTTGGAGTGGAGCGGAGCGGTAGTAAAGAAAAGTTTGACTGGAGCGGAGCGGAGTGGAGTGGGAGAGAACCTGATGTTGAAAAAGTCAACAGAGTTTTATCATAATTAATGATTTTTTACATTATTATTATTACATTATTTTTCGTAAGATATTAGTCTATTATTTATTTTTTCAACATTATTCGGAGATAAGACTCCATTCTCAAGTTATACAGTGAGTGGAAGGGTTGTATAAACCGTTAATAAGAAAGCCAATAAAGATATGATTTAAAATTGAAAGAAATCTGAAAGTTAAAAATGGAAGTCCGACAGTTCATATTCGTTCCTATGGATGGGTTCAAATTTTTAGTGTGCATTGGCTCACGGAATGTTAGGTTAATGAATGATTGACACAGATATTTTTTGCTAGGTTATTTGACATGTGATGAGATGTTATAGATGGATTAAGTCTTGTTTTTCAGATGTTCATCAATTCTTCTATACAAAGTTCTTATCGTACTACCGCGTACCGATGTATCGTTCCTTGCATCTTATACAAAATTATTCTTATAAAATCTATCAAATTTTTCTGATACAAAATTATCATTTCAAAAATACAAGAAAAATTCTGCCTACAGAAAACTACAATTTATTAATTATTATTCATGCTTATATCAGTATGAGCGAGCATTGTTACCTGATAGCATCGTATTGCTACCTAGTATGAGGCTGCAACAGAATGAATTTTCTGATTGTTGCACATATTTGCGGTTACTCTTCAGGTGCATGTGTGTATGTATGCACTGCGCACAAACGAGTTAAGACACACGAACATTACGCTGATCTTAAGAGGAAACTGTAGCCGATAAATGCATTACCAGGATAGGGGAAATACTCATACTTCATTGTGCGTCAACTCAGTGACTGACTGCCGTTAATATTTCCGAGAATTTGACCGTAGAGTCTTTGATCTTTCTTAAGGCTAAATATTTTGTCACATTAATGGGACGATAAAATCAGGTCTGCCGCACTATTACTACATATATAAAAAGAGAAAGAAAATAAAGGTATACAAATTCGGAAAATTAGACATGAATGTCACTGAGTTATTATCACATGGTAAGTGGAGAATCACTATTAATGCCAATGTGCAATCCGCTTTCGAAGTATTGTTCAATTATAATCATTATTTATTTAAAATCATTCATGATTATCGGCCATAATTCGTATTTAAAATTCGACAAGCATAAGGCTAATATTTTGCAGTTAAGCATATTATCAGAGTGGAAGTCAATCATAATTTACGGTAGTCAAACAACCTAAAAAGTTCAAGGAAATCGTTTTATCTATGGTATGGTAAATTAATAGGATTTAGTTTAAGTGGAGCGGAGTGGCTAGTAATGAAAAAAATGACTGGAGCGGAGCGAAAGCGAAGTGTAATCGGAGCGGAGCGGTAAAATTGTACCGCTCCACATCCTTGATCTACAGTGCACGACAAAATAATCGAAACCCCTACGAATTTCCCTTATTTTTCCATATTAATGAAAGTAGTGAAAACTGTGCCCTACTTGCCAGGGATAGGTACATGGATAGGTACATGTAAAGTTTAGTGTTATCAATAGGTACATGGATAGGTACATGTAAAGTTTAGTGTTGTCAATAGGAACATGGATAGGTACATGGATAGGTACATGTATACTTTAGTTATCGATAGGCACATGGATAGGTACATGTATAATTCAGTGTTATCAATAGGAACTTGTATGAGATCTGTTTTACTGGATAGGTACATGTGTTTGGTACACTGTGTTTCGGAACGTCTATGATCGAACTTGTGTGGTTTGGTTCTGAGCACTTGGGTACGTACCGATAGACGTCCGTTGTTTGATTTTGAATGGGTTTGCTCAATTGCGACTATTGTGACTATTGCAACCATTGTAATCAAGATGACACATTGATTTTCCTTTTACGTAGACAAACTATGCTATAAATATGAGATAGTTTTTGATGACATACATAATGATGACTAGTATCCCAACGTCGTGGGTTGTCGCAAGAGACCTTGGATATTCTTTCAAAGTCATAGAAACTGTAACAAATCTCAGTGAAAATATCAATGCTGGTGATTTAGTTGATCGACTAATGGATCTAGATGAGCATGCTATGAATCACAATTTGGATCGTAGGTGGATAGAGGATTTCTCCATGCTACACTGCAATGATAGTGAAATTAGGAGGATCAAATTGGAACGATATGGAAAGAAGGAGACATCTGACAGTGTTTTAATAAAAAGTTCTCCCAATAAAAGTGACTTCAGAAGGAAATTAGAACAAGAGACATTTAAATTATTATGTGAACGGAACTGCGTTAAATGTTTTAAACAGGAACGATCCCTTCTCTTTTTGCCATGTTCTCATAGCGTTATGTGTTCTACATGTTATGTACCCTTTGAAACTTCATCTTGTCCCCTTTGCGATGAAGAAATATCTTCAACAGTCACTGTATATCGTGCATGATGAGTCATCATGCAGGTCTGTGATTGGTCACTATTGTGTCTTTGTTTGACTTTTCTATATAAGGAGGACATTGTACCGTTCTATTTCAAGCATAATTTGAGGCTAATACAATGTCAATCAGCATGTCGTTCACTACCAACATTCCCATTTCAATAATTTACCGAAGTCAACTCTTCACGGGCAATATATTTTATTCTGCCGTGAATATAACTGGCTATAAAGCGGATTTGGTGGATCTGATGGAGGAAATAGTGAAGTATTTCCGCTGCGGAGAGGACGTTGTGGTGCAGAGAATGTTGATGAGAGTCGTGAACAACGCTCTTACACGAGTTGCAAGATTCTGGCTCAACGAAGTATTTCGCCCACTATCTCAAACGGAGATTGTACCGGAATACTCTCGCTGTTGGTGCACCAGTATCCAACGGAAACTCAACACATGTCTCCATGACATTATCACCTCCAGCTACTATGACGAGAAGGGTGACAAATGCAAACTGGACTTGTTCAGTGGACCGCCATCAGTAAGCATCAATGTGGCTGCTCAAGGACATTCTGAGGTAATCAGTTTGCGGGCATACTATGCCAATATTTTAAAGACTTTCCATTCAAAGCCCTGCTGTATGTGCTGTCCAATTTCAAAACATCTAATGAAAGACATTGAGCAGCTCATAACTGCTACAAATCAGACTCTAGCCGATGTGAGTGTATATCAGTTTCCCTCTACAGCTTGTTAAGTGTTTTATGAAATTTTATAAGTACCAGCAACAAACTCTGTGTGAATGCTTGTAAACTTTTGTATATAATGTTGTAAGTACTAAGCAAAAATTGTAATTGTATTATCTATTTCCATATTAGAATAAAAATGTCTGTAAAACGGAAGGCATCTTCTCGTCAATCGAAACGGTCTTTCAAACCTTCAAGTCAGTTTAAAAAGGCGTTGCGAAAGTTAAACAGGATACATGATAATAAGAAGAAGTGTAAATTGATTCAAAATTCAAGTGATGATTTCATTCGTGATTTAGCTTTTGCAATACACAAATGTCTACCTATTTACAAGCCTCTGTTGAATGCTGGCTCTTTGAATAGCATTAAAAAGTTTTCAAATCCAAGGAGTAGTGATAAGAAAAGGCGAAACTTAATTCAGCGCGGTGGTGGTGGGTTTCTAAGTATGTTAAATGATATTGGAAACAGTATTAATGGTGTAATCAATAGTCCGCTTGGAAGGATTGCAGCAACTGCTGCAATGTTAATATAAGGTTAGCGAATGATAAAGTGACACGTCATCACTTTGATTGATGAGTCATATATAGGTGTATATAAGGAAGACGCTTTAATGATATTTTACCACTTTCAAGTGACAATTCATTTGCGCTGGTTGAAAGCTCCGAATTAGTACTTGTTGAAACATGACTCAGAAAATGTATACAATCAGAGAGGAAGGTGACGCTTTTGAGCAAGATCTCTTGAAGCTTCGTCCGACACGAAAGGTGCAAGGGATTGGAAATACGTTCTACTTTCAAACCTTGAATTATGGTGATGATGGCTTTTATCTTCAAGTTCCATTCTTCCACAGTAATGGTATGTCTACATCAGGGTATAGCAATATGAGACAAATGCGAGTGACTTTTCCAAAATGGCAACAGGTGATTCTTAAAACTATTGACTCTTTCGCGAAAGAATGTGTTGAGCTGCCTGAAAGTGCTCCCACTCATTGGAGAAAGGCATTAGAGGAAGGAGTTGGTTATAAGGAATTGCCGGAATTCGATACACTGTTTTTAAAACTATCGGATCATTTTCAAGCATTCGATCTCTTTACAAACGCGATGGAATGTGAGGATCTCAAACGGGGGCGCTATATGGGCTTAGTGCACGTTACCGGACTTTATATTGGTTCACATGGTTCGACTGGTAAAGTCGCATCTTTGCAAATGAAGGTTCTTCAACTAGTCTATGAACCACTACCAATTGATAAATGTTTAATTAACATTGATAAGACTGCTTCAAGTGATGGGAAGGAAGAGAGCAAAAAGCGAGGGCGGAAATCTAAAGATGGGAATCCTAAATTGAAGTTGAAGCGCCAAGACGCTGACTTGAAAACTTTTTATAATCCTAATTGTGATGAGGAAACACAAATGTTTTAATTTGTAAATGTTTTAATTTGTAAATGTAACTTGAAAGTTTCTATTCTGAATGTAAATAAACTTGATCTGGAACATGTGTCTGTTTTGTTGTTCTAAGCAAAATTAGTGGGATGATGAGTTTAATGTTAATGGAATTATAAGATGACAGATTTTCGTCTATTCACTGATCGCACAATGTGTGTCGCTGGACCAAGTCAGTCCGGTAAAACTACATTTGTAACTGAATTGCTACAATATAGAAATGAAATGTTTAACAAGGAAATTAAGAGAGTCAAATGGTATTATGGAATATTTCAACCACAACTACATTCTGCACTTCGCCAGAAAGGTTATGAGGTGAAGCAAGGGTTGCCATCAACTGAGGATATCAAAGCAGGTGACTTACTAGTATTAGATGATCTATTACGAGAAAGCAAATCTTCAAAGGATGTAACTGAAATGTTCATTCAAACTGCACATCATAGGGAAGCTTTTATTATCTACATCACCCAAAACATCTTCGATGGAGGGAAAGAGCAAAGAACTAGAAGTTTGAATACACATTATTTGGCAATATTTAAAAATCCAAGAGATAGCAGTCAGATACATCATCTCAGTAGACAGATATTACCTCAACAACCTAAAGTACTTTCAAAAATATATGAAGATGTAACAAAGAAACCACATGGTTATCTATTTATTGATCTAACCCAGGAATGTCCGGAACGACTTCGATTTCGAACAAATATCATACCTAATTCCGCTGAACCAATGACAGTTTTCTCGGTTCACAGTTAGTTTTAAGCAATGTACTTTGTTGCCTTATTATTTTCAAACATGTCGTATTCAAAGATGGTAGTCATTCCTCAAGAGGAGTATGTACAATTGACTACATTACAAAGTGCACAGGAAGTCAAAAATATAGATCAACCTATTACGAATCAACTTAAGGAACTAACACAAAAGGATATGGAAATTCAGAAGATTAAGGATCCCTATCGACGAATGCAGTTAGCAGCTGAAAACATTGACGAGAGGCGACAGATTCGTGACAAGTTGCGACGATTTATAACCTTGTCAACACCTCGACCATATCGTGTGCGCGCTGAGCGATTATTTGACTTCATTGATCCACATGTGAAGTTCAATGAGAGAGGGGAGATAATAGATGAAACAACTGGTGATGTTATTAGAAATAGTCACATAGATGACCTTCTACAATATGCTGTCAGAGATGTAAGGCGAAAACTAGGTGCACCACAAGGGTGGACATATTTTCAGAAAATTTTATCTGATCAAAATGTACCTCACAATATTATTGGAGGACCGACTGTGAATGAATTGGATAGGGGTCACTTACAAGATGGATCAAAGAGTAAAACACCCACGATGGCGGTCAAGCGAGAGCTTGCAGATCCCGACGATCTGCAACCAAAAAGAGCTACTAGGCGCTCAATGCGTGTTGCGAAGGAGTATAGTAAATATTAAGCAAATATGAATTAAGCCTCTCTCATATCATGTCGTTACAAAAATTTTGCTGCTGTTTGAAATCTGCGCTCGAAGGTAAAGCAGAAGAGGGCATAGAGGTTGATATCAATTGTGTTAGCAGTTGCTGTGCGAGTAATACGCGTGCAAATCAGAACAAAGACGATGAGTACAGCAGTGAAACTCAGAAAGATTTATTACGACTTAAATCATCCCGCAAGTTTCAGTCGTCCGGAGGTTCTAGCCCGTGCAGCAGGTGTGGGAATAGAGAAAGTCAAGAAGTGGTTGAGGAGTCAACCGACTTACACTCTTCACAAAAATGCGAGAAAGCGGTTTCCAACAAGAAAATATGTTGTTAACAATATAGATAGTCAATGGCAAGCGGACTTGGCTGACATGCAACAGATATCACAGTACAATGATGGCTATAAATACATCTTAACCGTAATAGATATTTTATCTCGCTATGCTTGGGCACGTGCGCTGAAATCTAAACGAGGACCAGAAGTTGAAGCGGCTTTTCAGAGCATTTTCGATGAGGGGCGTGTTCCGCAAAGAATACAGACCGATCAAGGGAAGGAATTCGAAAAGTCTCATGTTCGAAGTCTCCTTAAAAGTCATAATGTGGAATTGTTTAGTGTCAAAAGTGCTTTTAAAGCTGCCATGGTTGAGAGGTTCAATCGCACACTGAAGACAAAAATATGGCGCTATTTCACTGCAAAAAATACACATGTTTGGGTAGGTGAGCTGCAGAAATTTGTTAAGAATTACAATGAAAGCTACCATCGAATCATTAAGATGAAACCAGTTGATGTTACCCCAGATAATGCGATGGATGTATGGCTTCGATTGTATGATAAGAAAGCGAAAAACATTTCCAATGAAAAGAAAATTAATGTTGGTGATAGAGTTCGGATTTCAAAGGTTAAGTCTACATTTGAGAAGGGGTATCTACCTAATTGGACTGAAGAAGAGTTTTTTGTGGATGAAGTAAATACAAAATTTAGACCCACCATGTATAAATTAATAGATTACCATGGCAATCCAATTGAAGGAAAATTTTACTCTTATGAATTGCAAGTAGTAGACAGAAGTGAAGAGGTGTATATGATTGATAAAATAATTAGGAGGAAAGGTCATGGCAATCAAAGGAAATATCTAGTTAAATGGAAAGGATATCCTGATTCATTCAAAAGCTGGATAACGCACCAGGATCTACAAAATGTGGAGATGGGAGACACTCGTAACTTTTAAGCTAATATAGCATGTGACTTCTTCCATATATGACTTTAACATGTCTACTAACTTCAATATCATTCTTCCAAGCAATAGCAACCCCAAGATATTCCCAAGTAACAAACCATCTCTATACTCTGTTGAATTCGCTAATCCAATTACTCTGCATGGACCCCATGAAGTTGCTCTAACTGAAATTACTTATTACAACGATATCAGTTTGCTAAAGAACAACTATTTTGAATTACATAAAGAAGTGCGAGAGAAGGATGATTGCTTTCGCATATTTCAAAATAGTCTACATGGTACATGGGCTTTTCATCATCTAACTTTACATCCTTTTTCAACATCTTTACCATCTGTCCAAAACATGATTAAAATTCAAAAGGCATTTGCAACGTCAACTTTTAATTCCAAGGTTCCCACAATGAGCTTGCAAGATACAGAAAAGGAAATCGGTAGAATGTTTGAACGAATAAATGATCTCTTCAAGCTGACTTTGAATAAATTCTACAAACCAGTCATAAAGGGGTCAACAAAATTGATGAAGGAAGGGAAGCATGTTCTTCTTGTATTAGGTAAGGATTTGAGTCATACTTTTGGGTATTCCAGAACAACTTTCTCATCAAGGTATTGGTACAATGGACGTGGGTGGAATTCGGAGAGGAAAGTTACTGATTTTAAATGCAGAATTGTGCCATTGTATGCATTACAAAAAAGGAGCATCCGAGTAAAAAATAAATTTGAGGTCATTAGAAGTGTTGAAGACTTTGCAAGAAAGTTTCAAGGATCAGTGCCAGAAACGTTAATGACTTGTGAATATAAGAAAGAGAAAGTAACTTTATTTACTGTTGAAACGGAGGCAGAATTTATTGTTTTTACTAAAAAGACACCATTGGAAAAGTCTGAGTCCGCTGTTATTGAATTTGGATCTGAAATGATTGGGATGTTTAAGGGCCTTGAAAGCGCACCTTGGTTGACAGAATTAAATGATACATTCAAGGTTCAATTGTCCTCTTCTAAACTCAAAGCATCAACAAATGCTTCATGGGATATCCACGTATACAGCGAAGACATATCGGGTGATGAATTGTCTACTTCCAGTGAACTTGTAAAAAGAGTTAATTTGAACATTGAAAGCTTGAAAACGCCATCTGAATTGTGTACAAAGTTAAATGAGTTTGGTGTAGATTACCTTGATGCAGATGAATATCACTTTTCTTATGACCCACATAAGAAACGCATGATTCTTAAGGTAGGGAAGAACTCTCTTATCAAGCTGGATAGCGTGTTAACGACCACATTGGGATTCTCAAAATCAACTATTTATGAAGGTACATCAATAGGCGATACAGCCCCCTCACTAGAGCGTGATATAAGTAACTTATACGTCTATTGTAACATTATTGAATATACAAGGGTTGGCGACATTGAGGCCCCACTTCTGCGCACATTTCCTCTCTCATCCGTAAGGAAGCAACTAATCAATCGAGAATTTTTTAACACAATGTATCTACCAATCAGCCGAAATTTCATCAATAGAATTGACATATCAATTCATGATGATGCAGGAGAAGTAGTACCGTTCTGTGGTGGTGTTACTGTTTTGACCCTACATATTAGGTCACGAGAATAAGGCTTTACGCTATTGTGACTTCCATAGTTATTCAATAGTCATAATGACAGGCATTTACAGTAGACCATCATATCAGAGCGGTTATCCCGTGTTTGTTGGAGGTAGACGACAAGTTGGAGGAGGCATATTTGGTGCACTAAGACGTATGGTTCTTCCAACACTCAAAAAGTATGGCGTACCAATCATGAAGCGTGTTGGAAGCAGGGCTTTAGATTTTGGTGCAAATGTTGCAGCTGATGCGCTTCAAGGTGAGGATATCGGTGAATCTATGAAAATGCGCGCGCAGCAATCTGCCATAGACGCATTAGATGATTTAACAAAGACGAGACGTACAGTTCGGAAGAAGCGTAGGAAGTCAAGACAAGTTGGATCAGGCCGAGTTACTAAGCAAAGACGCAGGAAAAGTAAAAAGCCGACTAGAGCAGCACGTTCTAAATCTAGACGTCGAGTGAAAACAAGAAAGCGCAAACGAAATTCCACAGCTACTAGAAACAAGTCAAAACGAAGGAAGACAACATATTTGTAGAGCTAATACGATGCAGAGTATCAATTCGGCTTTGTGTTTCTTCGATTCTCCCCCTCATCAGACAGACATCATCTCCTCAACAATTGTAGACATAGTCCCCACAACAAATATCGATGGTAACCAGCAGCCTATTCAGTTTGATATACCTGCCAATCCTCAAGATTATATTGACTGTCAATCCATTGATTTAGAGTTGTGTATACAAATTAAGAAGACTGATGGTACAAATATCGATTCATCCAAGGATAAAGTGGGATTAGCAAATCTTCCTATTGCCAGTCTGTTCTCAGATGTGTATCTAATATTGAATGACAAACAGATTGAAGGAGGGGATCGAGCATATCCATATGGAGCATATATACATACAATGACTCAATTTCAAAAGCAAGCTAAACAGTCACACTTGCAAGTTTCTGGGTGGTATGATGATCAGCAAGGGAAATTTGATGATGTCTCAAATACAGGGTTGAAAAGACGAATGGATTTAACAGAGGATTCAAAGGAATTATACTTGAAAGGACCCGTCTATCTTGATTTCCTTCGTCAATCTAGATATCTGCTATCACAGGTTAAAATGCAAATAAAATTTATTCGTGCAAATTCTGAGTTCGCGTTAATGGCTTTTGGAGCTACAAACTATTAAGTCAACATAAGTAATGCCGTGCTCAATGTAAGGCGAGTAACAATGAACCCGTCAGTCATCAACGAGCATGCGACAGGATTGAGGAAAAACAATGCAATATATCCAGTTAATCACAGTGTGTTGACAAACTTCACAATTGGTGCGGGATCATCCTCACATGCCTACCCAAATCTTTTTCCCACTGCAATGCCAAAGGCGGTGTATATCACATTTGTGGAAAATGAGGCATTCATTGGTGCTTTTGAAAAGAATCCATTCAATTTCCAACACTTTAATGTTAGCAAACTAGCACTCTATCAGGATGGGAAATTTGTATCTTGCAAAGCATATGAGCCTAATTTCAAAGATGGCAAATTCGCACGTGAATATGGTTCTATTTTCACCGCCCGCAACATGTTTAATACAGACGATTCAAATGGAATTACAATGGATATGTACAAGAATGGCTACTTCTTCATTATGTACAACCTCACAGCAGATGCAGATCTAGGTGGTGAAAGCGTAGGAGTTACAAAGCCTGGAAATCTACGACTGGAGGTATCATTTGAGTCACCTTTGAAGAAAACAATTACTTGTCTCATTTATGCTATCTATGATAGCAAAGTTGAGATAACAAGAATGAGAGACGTGACTGTCAGCTATCAGAGATGAGTAACTTAAGCAACATAGAAATCTTGAGGAAAATGAGGAAAGCTCATCCCTACTCCAAGACAATATTTCTCAATGTCTTTTCTAGAGATAATTTACCTGATTCAATTCCTTTCTATCCTTGTTCACTTATCATCAATACGGATACCAACAATCTTCCCGGAAAACATTGGATTGCTGTATACATCAATCGTTATAAAGTTGCCGAATATTTTGACTCTCTTAATCAACCTCGTTTACATGATATCGCATTATGGATGAACAGGTTTTCCTGGACTGTTAGGAAAGTGACATCGTTCCCACTTCAAAGTAATACATCTCTAATGTGCGGTGGCTATGTACTCTATTTTGTCAATGAGAGACCATTGAAAAATAACTGTAAAAGTGCTTTAGAACTATTTTCAAAAAACTGTGATAAAAATGATGTAATTCTTACTAAATATGTTGAAACAGTTTTGAAATAAAGTTTTATGTTGTATCATTAACTTGCTCTCTTTTTTTTCCAAAACAAGGGTTTATAAGGAAAACAAAAACATGCTCATATTTCATTATCTATTCACATATATACAAAAACATGTTCATATTTCATTATCTATCCACATATATACAAAATCTACAATTTGGTTTTCATGAAACATTTTTTCAAATCACATATGATGGGAGGCACATCACTTATGTCTTTAATGCCGGTTATCACAATCTTTCCATTATGGAACACATGAACATGATATGGATGCCAGTTAGTCAATTGAGCTGCTGGAAATAACTCCACTTCATAAGTTAGATTATGTGATGATGTAACTTTACGGAAATCATAGTGATAGTGTAATTCACATAACACGGTCATTGTCTTCACTTTCCAATCAGATAATGAATCACCAAGTAAATGTTCCAAAGTTAAGTGTAGATATGAGAGATCACCCTCCATGACCCTTCCAATACATTGGATTGTTCCATTTGGAAAGAATAGGATAGTGAGAGATCTATCCTTCCTCTGAATCCTCCATGTTAACATTGAGGGTCTTCCAAGATGTAAGCTCGTTGTCGGCTTCAATTTGCGTTTTATCAGTAACCATTGTTTTCGGTTGGGTATATTCCTCTCGATCTCTTGTAGATTGAGTTTTGACTTTGCTTTTGTAGTTAACATCCGATTTACAACTTCCAACCGTTTGATGTCCTCCATCTTTAATGAATGACGTTATCTGTGGTAGTATCTCCCTTGTAAAGGTTTCCCATGTGACGTCACTGAAACGAAAAAATCGATATTCAACATCTTCACGTTTTGGTGAACAGACGTATAGTTTGACTGATGAATCACACTTTATCCATACCTTGTCATCGAGAGGAATCTTGATCCGAGTCTTATGGTTGTCAATGAGATCCGCAAAGTCTTTCAGTGAAGGCAATGAGTCAATACTAATGCAAACGCCACGATGTTTTCGATCACTATTTGCTATTGAATGTCGAAATGCTATTCTTTTAGAATTTGTTATGTGAACGTTTTGAACGTCACTAAGTTTCCATGTTCTAATGTAATGAGGCATGTTCCGAAAGCTATGTTTCAAATTTAGGTTTAATGTTTGCCTAAAGTTTGTTATTTTATTAGCTCAACATATCGGAATGATGTTGAGTACAAATTCTTCACATATTCATTCACATTAGGACTACCTATTTATTAGTAATCATTTCTACATATCGTAAAGATGTAGAAATTTGAATTTTAGTAAGACTACTTATGTATTAGTAAGTGTTGCTACATGTCGGAAGATGCAGCAATCGCAAGATCTATTACAAGTGGAATATTATATTGTTTTTATTTAGACTTATTCTACATCACCTGTGACAGGAAGGCATCTCCTTCTCTTCGACGGTGGGGGAAGACCTAGGCTGTAGTGTCCATATGGTAATGATAAATTTTTATCCAGCCAACAGCGCTTATCCTCCCAAAGTGAAAGACCTCGCTTCCTAAATGATTTTGTGCTAACTATGTGATTTTTTGAATTTATAATTGTCATATCTTCAGTTGTATCATTCTCACTATAATAGACACTCCTATAGTCATCATGTTTCAATTTTTTAACTGCTGCTCTCTGAATTCCTTTTGCACGTTTGATGCTATGATTCGTAGAGTCTAGATATTTCATGGAATACATTTTTGGTTTTAGTAGGATCATTTCCTCAAGCAACTTTCCAGCACACTCATCCTTAAAACAACCTAATCTAGCTTTGTTTGTAGTTGAGTATAGTCGGTGATGACTGTCATAGTTTGAAGAGTCAAACTTTTCACCGAAGTATAGAAGTATATCTTCCAGACGGACAGATGGTGATGTGTATAAACATAGGAAGAAACTGTCGGTATCACCTCCACAAAGCCGCGTTCTATTTATCAGTGGACACCCTTTTAGATCATTGTAATATAATTGATACATTTCCAACTTACTATAGTCAAGTACTGCTTGACCAACATATATTAATTTATTTAAAACTATTGAAGGCTTGTACATTTCCATACCAACCAGATCTTCATCAAATATTTTGTGTTGAACATAGAGAGGATGATTTGACAATTTCAGTAGTTGTTTCTCATTGTTGACTAGTTTAAATTTTTTCCTTCTCCTTACATTTTCCATTGTTTTACCATATAAAGAATTATTTTTCAATTTGTAGAATGACTTTTCGAAGTCAGTGTTTGATTGAGCCCTCTTTTGAGAGTTCATATCAATGTATGTTTTTAACCAAGGCTTTTGTGTGAATTTTATGCCACTATGAATCTTCTTGATTCTCATGCCCATGGTCAAGTAAAATTTTAAAATTGAGTAGTGGACTACATAATTTTCCCTATCAAATTGATGGAGCAGAAGTTTCTTGATAGAAGAAAAATGTGTATTTGGTCTTACTTTTTCATATAGATTTTTCATATAGTGTGAAAACATTCTCTTTTCAATCATCTGCATTTCTGGAGCTAATGGGAAATCGGCAGTGTCATCATGAATGGCTGCAGGATACTCTAAATCTAAATCAAAAATGTAGCCGACTTCACCATCATCATCTATATTTTGAACATTTTCTTCAATTAAAAAATTATCTAATTCACTTTCATTCAACCATTTGAAATTTGAGTGGGGTAGATTCCTACTGAGTGAAGAACCGTAAAGGTTATTAACATCTAAGTAGGTCAAATGTCGACTTTCATGTGTATTATTTCCTAATTCTTCAATGCGTGCACGCGCTCGGTGAATGTTGGTGAAAGTCATACCCCCTCTAATTCCTCGTTCAAATAGATTGTACATATTTTCATCTTGTATGTAGTGTGGGGGATCATTGGAAGAGAAATTTAGTGCTGAGGTAAAGCTAAGATGTGGGAGACTGACAAAATGTACAGGGTCGACTTCATCCTCACGTTGACTCAATGCTCTAAACACTTCAAATATGTCTGCCAACAATAAAACATCTAACGTCAGATATGCCAGCATGTAATCACCAAATGTGCTACAATTAAATTCAATCCACGCCTTGTTAGCGTGATCATATTCACTATCGGAACAGTGCTCACGAGTAAGATCATTATAGAATTCAAATTGTGGTGGTAGACAGTCTTCCGTCAACGTGTTTAAGTTCTTGAAGTATGAATATGGAAACACTCCTTTCTGATATAAAACATTATCACTTAATTGTAGAAATTCTACCCTTAATGTCTCTACATGCTCATACGTTTGCAAACCCTTGGCTAATTCACTCAAGGATGCACTTAGAAATTGATATGAGTCCAAGAATTTTAGTTTAAAGTATACTGTCTTCCCTTTGTATTCATTTACAGGGACACTGGCGGATAAAGTTATATATTTTTCAGCAGTTGCTGCTACAACATCTAATTTCCAAGACTTCATTCTTCCAATCGCTTTATAGCAAACGATGTGGCTATCATAATTTTTAAAATTGTGGAAAAATATGGGGAGCTCCCGTCTGTTAAGTCTTAACCGGAGATTGCATTTCCTACATAATGTTTGCCTATATCGTCCGGTGATATGATCATGATCACGAACTTTTATGACATCATCGCTGAATTTTGATTTACATTTGTTGCAACATTCTGCATTCTCATGGCGTGCTTTTTCATCCGCTGACAGTGACATTGGCTGCCTAGTTGTTGCACATTGGTTGTCATATAAGTCTTGGGCTACAGTTTCTAAGTGGTGCAAGAAACCAATAATGCACTTTTCACCTTCAAAGAGGTAATACTTGTTTTCAAATTTTGATTGAAGGGCATTATGCCAGACATGATAAGCTCCAATGGCCGCAGGTTTATGTATTTTATTATCAATGTAGCACTCTATATCTGCATAAATTACTAAAGGAGGACTTAGTTGATATTCCATGCTACTTGTTAGTACTTTTAGATCCGATGGCATTTTTTCTATTTGTGCTTTTCCTCGAATACAAAACTGGAAGTGTCGTTCTAGTGTTGTTTTATATGTGAATGACTGAGTGCATCTTTCGCAGAAGTATTTATGTCTTTTTAAAGTTCTCCTATACAATCTTGACAGCTTTGGAATTCCACAATAGTGTGCTGCTCCATTGTTTAGAATTAGCAAAATATTAACCGTTTGCCTACCAGTAAAGTTACTATTGTAACGAACACCTTTGAGTCCATTTTCATAAAAGTGAATGTTAATTTTAATATCATTATTTTTCTCAAATTTTGGAATATCTTTGATTGATACTGGTGTGGAAATGCCTTCCATATTTAACTCAGATGTCCACTCACTATATGATTTTACTTCATTCCTTGAATAAGGTACTTCATTATAATGCAATATTGATAAAACTGCATATAGGAAGCAATCATTTGCATTTGAATTAACATTAATGACAGCTTTAGAGTTTTTTAACTTCTTTGGTAGAGGAAATGATTGTCCACCTGACAGTATTGGACTTGTTATTACATTGAACTCTATATTTTGTACATCATCTATAATCCAATTGCTACCCTTTTTTGTGAAGGCTTCAATATGATTTATTAGACTATTTAGATGATCCTGAAACCAAGCATCATAGTCATAAATATAGTTTGAGGATGATGAGGTAAAGTGTGCGGGAAAAGTTTCTTCTTCTTGAGGATTAGAACGGACATAACGAATTTGTGCAATCAGACGACCGCGCAATTGATAGCTCCTTAGTAAGTCAGACACTAAATTCCCTAACATGGAACGCATGCTTTCTAAGAATGATGTTATGTCCACAGTAGGTGTTGTTGGCGTGATATCATACACACGTGCATGGCCATTGAGTGCGCTTTCACTGAGACTAACAGTTCCATAGTTATTATGCATATTCATCTCACTATTTGTGTTATGTACATTCATATGCTGTCGAAATCTACTTATAGAGTTATACGTTTTGCCACACCGAGAGCAGTATTGCATAAAGTTTTGTATGTTAGTTGAAGCGCTGGTTGTTGGCTTAGAAGTAGATCTATTTTGATTATTTGAATTTGACTCTATTATGCTATCATTCGGTTTATTATTGCATACAAGTTTATGCCTCTTAAGATTATCCATCCTATTCGTCTTATATGGACACTTGCTACATTGATATGTTTTTCCTAACTTACAAAATTTTTCATGTCGTTGCAAATTGCCTATGAGAGTGAACACTTTTCCACACTTGGTACAGACAACCATGATTATTGATGAGGATTGAAATTAGCAAGCCCTTATATACATCTACCATCTAATGACGTCAGCGTCATCACCAGCCAATAACGTATGTTCCGATCTGTTGTAAAGAGAAAACACATAAAATTTTCAGTAATTAATTTTCAAAGAAAAAAAGTCAAAGTTTGACACACTTCACAATACCATTGTGGTACAACTTCAAGTGGCTGCAGCTTTCACTGCAGCCACCCATGTCGTCCATCCTCGTTAGACGCACCTTTCTAATGGCATTGTCTCTGCACTCGATGTGCACCAATGTTTCTTTGTCGTGCCTCTGAATGTTGGTCACTTGCGAGGCCAACAGGAGGTTTGATTGAGTTATATTTTGTAATGACTCAACCAAACCTCTGTTGTCCTCCATTAGCTGAGCCTCACGAGCCTCGGACTCCCTCAGACGCTCTTGGCAACGGCGTAGTTTGGAGTAAATGTCTTCATCCGTCGTTGCATCGAGGTCGACATCATACTCTCGCACTGGGAGAGGGGCCTTGGGAACTGTAGCAGGAGCTGCGGTGGGGATAGGAGGTGTCGCGGAGGAAGGAGCTGCGGCTGGGATCGGAGGTGACGGAGAGGAAGGAGCTGCGGGCGTTGGAGGGGGTGGGATCGGAGGTGCCGGACAAGAAGGAACTGCGGGCGATAGAGGACGCACAGGGGATGGAGGAGCAAGCGTCATCATCGGGGACAGCGGCAGGCGGACGCTCCAGCTGGGGGATGCCCGGATGTGGCTGAAGGACACCTCTTCCTGTGAGGCACACATGACGGACTCCTGTAAACAAAGGAAACAATTGTTTATTAGGATAATTGTCAACAAAGTAAGTTTCAAAATGTTTTAATAGAAAATTCTACACTGAAACAGTTAACCAAGCTTCATACTTACATTAGTAACAGATTCATTGTCATCATCAGATGACGAAGTTGGTGAATCGTCGGATGAGGATGATGTTGCAGAATCCTCGGATGAGGATGATTCGCGTATGGAGTAGGGCCTCTCCTCATTGTCCTCAATGGACGTGGTTGTCGCTGGCGTACTTAAAAAGCTCCTGTGCTTTTTAAGGGATAGAGATCGCACAGCCTGCAGCGGAAAAATGTGACAATATGTTTATATAAAGAGATAGACATAGACAGGTTTTCAAGGTGTTGTTGTTGTTGTCTGTTATCTGAGCGTAGACCACAGCAATCACACTTACGGGGCTAGAAGCGACTTTTTTGTCTCCTGGGGAATTCCCTCGAGGCAGCTTCGGGCATGCGGGGATTGATTGGACACTTGGAAACAGCTAAAAAAGAGATTCATATTTGATTTCGTCTTAGAAACTATTAAGCAAATTAATTTGTTACCTTTCGCAAGTTTTCCACCACGTTTCCATCTTCAAACCCGACTGTCATCGCTTGAGGTGGTTCAGTCTGAAATGTTTTGACAACATTGATTTAATTATGCATATGAATAATAACCCAAGTAAATAGATTCTCACATCTTTAACGATGAGTTTTTTCTGCACCAACACCTTTGTCTTCTTCGGTGGGGGCATCACCAAATCCTGAAATGTGTAAACGACATATGCTTATATTGACTTAATGAAGTAGCATTTTATCTATCCCCAGTGGATCAGTTATTCGTTGAAACTAGGATTGACATCACTTACCTCAAAATCGCTGAAAGTCTCGTCGACAAATTCTCGGGACTTAGGGGCCTTCTTGGGAGCGCGAGACTTAGGGGCTTTCTTGGGAGGCTGTTGAGGTTCGTCCACCTGGGATAAAACACCTTCCACCGGCCTGTCCTTCGAAAAGAGGCGTTGCAACTTCTTTTTTTCATTACTTGAAGTCAAATTGATCCCCTTCCGTCCATTCTCAAGAGCACAGGGGGTATGACGAACAATGAAGGCCTTCGCCGAATCGGTGTTTGCCTTCATGTCACTCCTTTCATACGTCCTACAGGAAAGGCAGTAGATGTAGGAGCAGTCTTCTCGGAAGGTGCACTCCTTGTGCCCGCTTTTGTTGGCATGTCGAACGGGCAGTTGACATGTCTCACAAAAATGGAAGACGAGACGTTGTCGTGCGATGCTTTCTTGTCGAACCATTTCTGTAGAGGATAAAAAAATTTTATTATAATTTAATCTCTTTTTAAATGAGAAATCATTTATGTACCATCTTCAAACCTTTATTAAGTACTAGATTAATATTTGACAAATCTTAAGAAGAAATAAAATTTGAAGTTGAAATTGAAACCGAAAGTCGAAAATTAGATATTTATTCGAAAAGGGTTAGCTCATAAGAAGAGTTGAAATTTGGAAACAGCTGATTTACTATTATTTAATTTCGAAATTAATTTAATGAAATGAAAGTGAAATTTCGAAAATTTCAACCAATCCTCAATTTGTTTAATTAAACAAGCTTGAATTTTATACATCTGTTAGCAGATGACAGACTGAATATTTAAAATGGATGAAGGCTTTATTTAGGTATCTTTTATTTATAAACAAACTGTGAAAATCTTGTTGATTCAAATACACTTACATTTAAACTGATATATTCATGTCTCTCGCAAGTGACTTAATATAGGATGAAAAATTAAAAAAACATGGTTAATAATATAACATAAAGTGTTCCTATCCTAAAAACCCAAGCTTCTATATTTAAAGCTATTTGGTTATAAAAACTTAATAATGTTCCTACTCCCGAATATCCTATAAAGTAGCACAACATGTCAATGAAACTCACTTCAGAATTGTAATAAGAACCGGAGAACGGAGGAACGAAGAGCGACGTCTGTTATGGACACTAAATAATTTGAAAATGAGTGAAAATTCGTTGTGTGCAACTTCTTTATATATGATATTGACAAAGCAACTATGAACAAAGACCTTATGACATCACATCCTGGAATTGGTACGGTTAAACAAAATTGATAACTCAAACAAGAATTGGAACAGCTGGTTTATTTTTAACCTTAGAAATGGAAGTGCCATCATATGTGTTGAAAGATTTCTACATGTAAACAGTAGAGTGAATTCAAAGTAATATGAACTGATGGACTGATGTATTATTTGATATACATGTTATTATTAATAGTCATATAATGATTCATATTTGAAGTTATAAAACGTGTGGTTTGAATAGAACATTAAAATTTGAATTAAGCGCTAAATTTCGAAAATTCAAATTTCGCGCCAAAATTCGAATAATCAAATTTAAAGATTTTTTCGAAAATTTGAATTTCGCGCCAAAATTCAAATAATCAAATTAAAATACTAGGTTAGGGTTAAGGGTTAGGGTTAAGGTTAGGGTTAGGGAAGCAAGAAGAGTATCTATGGCACCCGGAACCCATGGGTAAATAAATTTTCGAGTGCGCGAAGCGCACTCGAAAATTTATTTACCCTATAATCCGAAAAATTTCGAGGGCGCGAAGCGCCCGAGAAATTTTGAGGCCCCCCCCGCCGTGTATGAAGTGTATGAAGGTCAAAGGTCAAGGTCAGGTCTAAGGTCAAGGTCAAGTGTAGAGGTTTGTATATTATGGTCATTTTTAGTTGTAAAACTTTAACTTTGAAAATTTGTAAACTTAGTCATTTTTGTAAAAAAACTTGGAATTTTTCAAGTTGCATACAGATGCATACAACTAGGATTTTTTCATCAAATGGGTACATACAATATATCATTCGAATGCTCTTTTCATGCTGATTCTAATGGTGTATTGTATGACACATGTATGACATATAACTAGAGAGCTACATGTCTTTAAAGAATGGGCTAAAAACTTAGTGATTTTAAAAATCTAACATTTGTCTGTTTGCATACAGTTGCATACAACTAGGATTTTCCCATCGAATAGGTACATACCTTATATCATTCTAAAGGTCTTTTCATTCTCATTCTTATGGTGTCGTGTATGACACATGTATGATATCATCCTGGACTGCTACAAGCATTTTAAAATTAACAACATAACTGTTTCTTTAAAAGTTATATGTTCCTATTTATTTCAAGTTGAAGTCTTCATACTTGATTTTTTTGTTTCAATTCAGTTATTGAACATCATTAATTGTAGATAGTTATTCCCCTTTCCCATTCAGACCTTAATTGAAGACCGATTTGTGAAATGATAAAACAAGTCTGTTCATATATACAAATAAATATTAAATAAAGAGATTAAGAAAAAACACACTAAATGTCATCAAGGTAAGGAAAGGGTACAAGTTTTTTCAAGTCCACTTGCACATGGATCCTGGTCTTCTTGGGCGCACAGGGACAGCGACGTGGTGTGTCAAGGTCGATGACCGAAAATTCGAGAGCGGTTGTGAGGTTCCGCTCGTTCGGCTCCATCCTCATGAACACCCGTTTGGTGTGATACTTTTTCGGGGCGTTCTTGACTTTGACCGTGACCCGTCCATAAAGTGGCGTTCGCATGGACTTCTTATTCATGTGACGCATCGTCTCAATTGATACGTCACTATCCTCATCACTCGAGTAGTCGGGCGATGCAGGGGCTTGGGTGAACACCACCGGCTCCTCGTTTGGTGTTGTCGATCGCTCCATCGGAGATTGGGGAGGTGTACTGGTACGTTCCACTGGCGAAGTGGTACGATCAGCAGTACCGTTCTCAACTGCGGCTTTCTGTTTGCGATCCATTATGACTTGTAGATTTAAAATAATTGTAACTTGTAAACGTGAGGATTAGAACCTTTGATAAGAATTGGTACAAACCTCGGACTTATATACTTTTTAAACAAAGGAAATCCTAACAGCCAATCAGAGAGGTACCGAACTTCCCTAAAGAATATATATAACTATATAAAGGATGACATTGTTCCAAACTGTTAAGTACTTATCCTCAACGTTCCATAACAAGAAGCATGTCCTCAAAACCACTATTTTATTTTCAAAATGACAGCCAAGTCATTATGGGAGGTCAGTTGGACATGACCATGCATCTGTCTTGCGGCTGCAAAGTGGCCCTATGGAAGACCTTGACTGTCTCTGCACTTCGAAGGCGGAATGGACTACCGGTGAAGTGTCCGGTACACGAATGTGACCATGACTTTAGTAAAAATCCGACATTCCATGAGTGGTGTGATGACTTCTTGAAGATCATGGAGTCGCCTGAGGGACGTGATTTGCACCCCTCATTTATTTTTCACGCTTAAATTAAACTTACATTGTAAATCTCTTGTCTTTTCATTTTAAACATAGTTCTGGAATTGGTTTTCTTATTGGGGAGCAACTAAATCATAACTGCACAGTAAAGTTTCACATCTAAATAGTGCTACATTAAAAATAATTGTCACAATAGTCGCAATTGAGCAAACCCATTCAAAATCAAACAACGGACGTCTATCGGTACGTACCCAAGTGCTCAGAACCAAACCACACAAGTTCGATCATAGACGTTCCGAAACACAGTGTACCAAACACATGTACCTATCCAGTAAAACAGATCTCATACAAGTTCCTATTGATAACACTGAATTATACATGTACCTATCCATGTGCCTATCGATAACTAAAGTATACATGTACCTATCCATGTACCTATCCATGTTCCTATTGACAACACTAAACTTTACATGTACCTATCCATGTACCTATTGATAACACTAAACTTTACATGTACCTATCCATGTACCTATCCCTGGCAAGTAGGGCACAGTTTTCACTACTAATGAAGTTATTATTCAGAGTAGGCTTGCATTACAATGTTTAAAAAAGCTCAGTATTACTTCAGGATCATCAAAATCATTTGAAACTGTCAATATTCGGTTTGACCACCATTTTCATTTATAATCTGTTTAATACACCTTGGGATGGAAAGAATCAAATTCTGGCATAGTTGAGTAAGTTTGTTATCGTCACTCCAAACTTTCAAAAAGTTTGAAATCAGTTCTTGTTTTGATGAACATCTCTGCATTCTATTTTGAAGTATGAATCCGGTCATGTACATCGATACAATTATCAAGAATAAGGCAGCAGATGGATGAGTGGCATCCTGGTGGTTGGCATTTATCAACAGGATAATGCACCCTGCCACGTGAGTCGTGTTTCTCTCAATGCTCTGTCTGAATTGAACATCAGCGCACTGGAGTGGCCTCCCGCTTCTCCAGATCTGAACCCTATTGAAAACCTATGGGCCATAGTAAAACAACGTCTGAGAATGCAGAGATGTTCATCAAAACAAGAACTGATTTCAAACTTTTTGAAAGTTTGGAGTGACGATAACAAACTTACTCAACTATGCCAGAATTTGATTCTTTCCATCCCAAGGTGTATTAAACAGATTATAAATGAAAATGGTGGTCAAACCGAATATTGACAGTTTCAAATGATTTTGATGATCCTGAAGTAATACTGAGCTTTTTTAAACATTGTAATGCAAGCCTACTCTGAATAATAACTTCATTAATATGGAAAAATAAGGGAAATTCGTAGAGGTTTCCATTATTTTGTCGTGCACTGTAGATGAATGAACCAGAATACATCAGAGTGCAATTGAAATAAAATTTCAAAAAGAACTGCTGAGAAAAATACTCGTAATAGCAAAATTCGTCACGACAAAATTCCATTTTTTGCTTAGGAACACTAAATTTGCGCAGCTGCATTAACGTTAAATACACCAGACAATTTAAGAATATACTATAAGCAAAACGTACACTCAAATACTTGAAATTCGATGAATCCATAAACTACATAATGTGTCCTCGTTTCTGGGGCTGTCGACATGGACAGCATTTTGTCGATGGCTATAATCACAAATCGCATTTGAGCATGTGATGTTGTACATGTACGAGTATACAACAGCGCAGCTGTTTCACGATTATTTGCTGCTTTGCGAAGTGAGATGAAAATGAAGTCTTTGAACTTCTTGACCTAGCATACCAGTCATCATGGTGTACATCTATTCGTTAAGTGCACCCAATATATGCTCGTTTTGGATTATGCGCAACTCGTGTATCAAAAAAGGCTATAATAGATATAGGTCTATGAATCTCAACCGGTGTGGCGAGAAAGGTCAAACAGTGCCGCAAAGGGTGAAGAAATAGAGATAATGGGTAAAATTCGAATGAGAATGTATCAACAACAGGACTCTGATAGTTACCGATATAACATGATTTCAGTGTCAAAATGTAAAAAACTTGGATTTCTCAAAAACGACTGCGAATTTGTGGTATCTGATCCCAGATTCGTGATCAGGAGGCTGAAATTGATAGAGCAAAAGTTGTTTCGAATAGAATAACGTTGCGATAAAATATAGTCCCGCTGGGCAATTCTGCTAGTTTCACATGCACACATGAACATGTTGCGATATTACGTTTTTAACCGCCTTGTTGTGAAAAATGAAGCATGTGTTTGTGATCACCACAACAAATTGAATCAGGTAGTGACAAAGAGATTGATTTCTTGCGCTTGTCAGCGAAACCAGGAAATTGTCTCCGCTAACTTCATATTCGTGCGTGATGCGGCATCTAATTGCCACCGAGCTATTGACAGACAGGAACGTGATTGTCAAACTGTATATTCTTTAGGGCATTCTTAGCACGAAAAATTCTGAATTTTCGTGACACAGGAACAAAGTGCATATAATTCATAATATGACAGATTGCATATGAAGGCGATATTTCATTGCGGAATCAACACATCTCGAGCGACTTGCTTCTATCGGCAACAGTGTTCGTAGTCCGTCAATTCAAAATTTTCGGGCCACGGTTTTGGAAATGCCTTAATGAACGTATGCACAGGCCTATGCACTTTCGTAAATGTGCGTTTTTGTGCTAGTCTTTCATGCAGTAAATAACGGTTCTCATTTTACGAGTAAGCTACATGTGAGTAACGAAGAATGAGACAAGGTAACTATCTCAACATTTTATCAAAAAGAAATCTTTGATGCGTATACAGTGTAGTTATAAAACAATAACCAGAGAGTCTATAAACATATTCTTGGCTTTATTATAATCGGGCGGAACTAGATGTGGCTGATGACCACAGGGAGCCTAGCAGGAGACAAAATAAAAAGACAAGAAAATTTTGACGAACATAAATGTCATTTTAGTGAAATTGGCGAAAAATACGCACCCACTGAGCATGTCTGTTCATCACTAGCATTATTTTTCTTATACCGATTTAGAGTTTTGCACGCGTTATAGAAACATAAACGAACGCAATCATTTCAAAGATTCTGGCAGCACAGATATATACCATTATTTTCAACTTAGAGCAATATCATAGAAAAACGCATAAGAACAACTGATTGCTCCAAATTTCTGTGAAGAAAACGTGCATAATTGTACTAAAACAATATACTTTTCTTTCTGTCATACTATAAATTTTTTATTTAAAACAACCACAATCGGACTGATAGTGAGCATGAATAAAAAGAGTTTACGAGGAGCTGCCAAAAACAAAATACTAAGCCTATAAATGCGATAAATAGCTTGGCTTCAATCAAAAATGCGAATTACTAACAAAATATTGTATCAAAAATTACAATTGGATTCTTTGGTGGAAGCAGTCTACTTTCCTCTGGAGTGCAAAAACAAACTAAGGAGGCGGAATAAACTAAAAGCAAAACTCAACTCTAGGGGAAGATGGCTATTTAAAACTGAAAACAAAACTACGAGACCAAGATACATCACCTAAACCTCAATTAAAGAAACTTCTTATAGATGTCTGCTTCTTATCATTCTTCCTATGATCCTGTCCTGCTTCTTCAACTCGCATCTTCTTCCTCTGATCCTGTCCTGCTTCTTCAACTCGCATCTTCCTCCTCTCATCATTCTTCCTATGATCCTGTCCTGCTTCTTCAACTCGCATCTTCTTCCTCTGATCCTGTCCTGCTTCTTCAACTCGCCTCTTCCTCCTCTCATCATTCTTCCTCTGATCCTGTCCTAGTTCTCCAACTCGCATCTTCAGAAATGGTTCCTTTCGCATGCGTTTCTTGTTCCTGTATGATTTTGCTAGCGAAATCAATCCATACTTCTCATGTTTTCTTCTTGCTTTTTCAGCAGCTTCAACAGCAATTCTTTTATACATACTTCTGGCGATGGATTTTCTAGGTGTTTTTGTCAACGTCCTCAAGAACGCACCTATCCTCTGTTTCTGTAGATCAAGTTTCTCTTACCTTTTCATTCTCCATCTATTCTACTAATTTTCAGATTTCTCTGTTAGAATTGTCAATACAAAACGCCTACCAAACATGTAACAGGGGACAGATGAAGCGGATTTTTGAATAGATTTCAGTTTGAGCGAGGTACCGCTTACCTTCCCCCCCATATTTTTAATGTATATTTGCATCAATATCGAGAATAATCAAAATCTTGAAAAAAAGACAGTAGTAAGAAAACGGCGAACACTCGACCGGCGCCCCCCCTCTGGAACGACAGTGTCGTGGTGGACTTGGGCGACCGCCAGGTTTTGTCTTGAGGCTATAGTGTGTGATGTTTTTCGTGCAATCTGCTGAATGTCGGGTTGAAAATGGGCTGTTTCGAGTGGAAGCAGTGCTCGGATGTGAAAACGGAGGCCAGATTCGGATTCAGCGTGAAATTCTGCATCGGTATGGTGAGTTTCAAGTCAATCGGAGAGAAAAATTTTCGCTGACGTCCCCCCCCCTCTGGAGAGCTCGCTTCGATCTTCGCTTCTAGTGGACGGATTTAGTCGTGCCATAGCTCGTTTGAAAGCTAAGAGTGAGACAAATGCAGTGAAACAAACGGCTTGTTCATATCTGTCTTCGTTGAGGTGTGAGACGCCATTTAAGATTTTGGGACATTGGCGAAAAACGACAGAGTTAGAATTTGGGACGTTTTGGGCTGTAGCGCCAAAACGAAGCATCGGATGGGAAAACGGAGGCCAGATTCGGATTCAGCGTGAAATTCTGCATCGGTATGGTGAATTTGAAAGCAATCGGAGAGAAAAATTTTCGCTGACGTCCCCCCCCCTCGGGAGAGCTAGCTTCGATCTTGGCTTCCAGTGGACGGATTTTGTCGTGCAATAGCTCGTTTGAAAGCTAAGAGTGAGACAAATTCAGTGAAAGAAATGGCTTGTTCATATCTGTCTTCGTTTAGATGTGAGACGCCATTTAAGATTTTGGGAGATTGACGAAAAACGACAGAGTTAGAATTTCCCGAGAAACAGCTCCAGCGGGCGAATGAAGGCTCGGATTGGTAAACGGAGGCCAGATTTGGAATCAGCTTCATGTTATTGGCCAATGAGGATCATCATCCAATGAGAATCAAGCATTTCTATATAAATAGCGAGCCTTCCACAGTGAGAATCATTCCATCGTTGAATCACACGAGTGACGGACGCACATTTTCTCTCTCTAGTTCCCTATTCTATTATCCAACTAAAATGGTAAGTCGCTACTTTCCTCCCTCTCCTCCCTTGAACGTAAACTTAATACAATCTTTTTCATTTTCAGGCATCTACTCCATCTGCTGCACTAGTAGGACAAAATGGCGGTCAAACGTTACAAGGTTCGCTACGATCAGATCATATACAACTGAGGCCAGTGGAAGAAACAACCAAGGTACATAATCCTACACCGCTACAGCGTAAATTTAAACAAGTCTTGCGTTATGACGATCATAGCGTAGTACTCCAAACGGGAATGCTCCCTTCCACGGATGTCAAGATAATGCGCAATCAGTATGGGGACTACATACTGATCTCCGTGAGTCCGTACATTCGCCACCAACTTGATATTATTGAGGAGTACGTGACATTAAATATGGACATTCCTACTCCTCTTGCTCAAGAGTGGAAGGCGAGAAATGACAAGGATACTCCCTATAGAAAGATTTGGGATGGTAATCACATTTGCCTACCAGTATCACATTGGTGTACTTACTATAAGGAGGGAGATCATTCAACACCCATCACATGCGACGAGCTCGGAGAAGGTACTTGGGATATCCTTTTCAAAGTGAATGGGCTATATTATGGTCGGCACAAGGATAATAAAATAGCCTCTCTCTCTCTCCATGCATATGGAATCCATCCTATATATTCCAAAACCACCCAACGTGGACGACATAATTGATCAAATCCTTAACAGCAGTGGTACGAAGCGCAAGTCGGAGAAGAATGCTGCATCAAAACGCAAATCAAAGAAGGAGAATTACTAGACCTTTCCTAACTCTACCCTATGACAATTCGCTTATGTGCTTTGAGTGTCGTAGTCGTGGTCTTATCAGATACATTTTACTTCTTCGTTGCCATCATATCATTTGTGTATTTTGTCGTGAAAAGCATCGATGTAATTCTTCATTTTGTAATATGTTAAAGAACGTTTCCTTAGATGTGTAATTTCCGTTTTAGGCTTCTATCATCATTTTTATGGATTGTGAGGGTGAACCTGTACAGGAGCTCAGTGCTATTGCTATGAACAATTGGACATATCAGATTGTTAGTGTCTATCATCAACATGCCAACTGCGATCCCAATGTTGATCAATGGGCGAAAAAACACATTCATGGACTTAATCTGAAATATTTGCAAGACTATGGCTTTTCTTGTGAGAGTGCTCTTCTTATTGACTTTAAACGATGGTTAGCTGCTTTCAATGTTATACGCATCTTTTGTAATAATCCTGGTAAGGAGAGGAAAGTATTTCCCAATCTAATCATTGATGATATTTTGCTCCCGCCTTGGGATAGTAGAGTGAATCAACACTACCATGAAGTCACGAAACGTTTTAAGGATTTGTGTGTTCCTATTTTGTCTGTTCGTTGTAGTAGCTACGTTCATAACCAATGCTTCTTTCCTCCTTACTTCAACACTGCCAAAGTCCTGTATGGTTATCATTGCTCGCTGTATGATAGTTACCAGCTGTATCTATTTTATCTCTTTCAAACCATTGATTTATAATGCATGCTTGTTATAGTGATTCAATAAATGTTACAATGAGAAGAGTTGTTGTTTTCATGCAATGGATGGGTTAGATAAAGGGCGATCATGTCTTTCTCAAACGACTGCAGAACATTACATTTTCATAGGCAAAGTTTAAAAGGAGCTGTTCAAGATTATGTGATAAATTTTCATAAAGATGAGACCGACATCGAAGCAGTGGTCGATGATGCTAGCACTCTATTTCTAGAGTTAATGAATACATTCTCTGATAGCATTATCATGGCGCGATTAGTTGCGAAAATTAAGTTTAGTCATTTTGGAAAGGAAGAGGTGGAAAGTCGCTCTTTCCATTTTGCTTCTTATTCAATGGAAGTGGTAGATCACCCCCAAGAATTTTTTAAAAGACATATGATAAAAATTGCTGAACGTCTTCACGCATTTAACCATCATGGTAGCAGTCTAGTGATTGAAGCGATTTCAGATATTCACATTCAGCTTTCCATAAAGAAAAATTGAAAATGCAGTGGTACTTGATTGTAGCACAACTGGTTTTCGAGCTATGTCTGCTCACTCTCGAAGTATATTCCTTCTGTACATGCGTCTATTATTTAGAAAAGGCTAGCAAATTCATATCTTCAAAAATACTTGCTATAGACATCAGTAACGGTGAAACTATGTGTTGTGATGTATGTAAGCGAAAGGATGGAAATGAAAAGCGCATCTTCAAGAGATGTAAGCATGCTTTTTGTCAACGCTGTTTCATACGTAATTGCATTCAACTTTGCAAATGTAACCACTGTGATATTGCTCATTTCGAGTGTCACTTATGCCGCAATAGTTAGTACCTATGCAAATGTGGTAAAGATAGGTTTTAGCAAAGACTAATACGGAAAATGGCGAAACGTAAAAGTCAAAAGTTTTCTTCAGCCATTCAAGCTCTCCGACGAATGAAAGCAAATCAGCGATACAATGCTATACGACATGCTAACGATAAATTCATTCGTGAAATTATTTCTCATGTGAGGAAGTTGAGGACGAAGAAATTAGCACCAAAACAACGAAAGTTACTTAAGCGATATGCCACAAAATTGCGTTTCATCTCCAATCCTAAAGTCACCCTTCAAAGAAAGAGGAAAACTCTAACACAAAAGGGTGGTTTCCTTTCAGCAATACTTCCAATGTTAGCTCCTGTCGTGGGTAACCTATTGGGTAATATCTTTGGCTCTAAGCGTTAATTATGCAAATGTTGAATCTCAAAGTATTAAAATGGATTTCAGACTTCAATGCGATAAAGTTCTGACTGTATCAGGTCCATCTCATGCAGGTAAAACTGTTTTCACGCTGAATTTATTGGATAAAAGAAGGGACTTGTTTAAGGAACCTATCAATCGAGTGATTTGGTGTTATGGTATTTATCAACCGTCGCTGTTTCAGGAATTGCAAAGTCGCAACTTTATTCGACATCAAGGAATTATTGCAGTGGATAAACTTCAGTCTAATGATGGTGTTGTATTGGATGATTTATTAAAAGAAAGTAAGAATTCAAAAGATGTTACAGATATGTTCACTCGCGCAGCACATCATAAAAGGTGCTTTATCATCTATATCACACAAAATCTGTTTCCTGATGGAAAAGAAGCTCGTACACGAAACCTGAATACACACTATTATGCTATTTTCAAGAATCCGCGAGATAAAAGTCAATTTGAAATTTTAGCGCGACAAGTTGCACCCAGAGGATCAAAAGCCTTAATTGAAATTTTTCAAGCAGCTACTGAAAAAGCATACGGTTACTTATTCATTGACTTTACGCAAGAGTGTCCGGAAGAATTTAGATTTCGAAGTGATATTTTGAAAACTCCCATGATTATCTACAAACTATGAGTTCTTATTCTCGCATGATTGTTATTCCTCAGGATGAATATGTACAATTGACTGCCATGCAGCAAGTAAAGCAACCTCTTGCAAATCAAATGTATAGGAAAGAAATAGATTATCAGCAAAATGTTCACATCAAAGATCCACATCGTGCTGTATTATTACAATCGGAAACTGTTGAGCAATTGAAAAACTTGAAGAATAAGATGCGTGACTCTGTATCGACTGCTACACCTTTAGCATCTCGCGCACATGCCATATCTCTTTTCAACAGTATTGAACCCCATCTCAATGTGAATGATAGAGGAGAAATCATTACAGATGAAAATAAAGTGATTGATGCTTCACGTTATGAAGACTTGATTCAGTATGCGACACGTAGAAAGCGCCGTCAGGGCTATGTTCCACCTGGTTGGTCATACTTTCTTAAACTATTGAAAAAGCATAATGTGCCAAAATTTGCTTTAAATAATGAGACATTGAAAGAACTTGATTCAACAGTGGCTACTGCTCCAATGCTTCAGATGATGAAAATGCCAACAAATTGGTTTAAGACGTCACCTGCTACATCCCCTCCCACACTCACTAAGCAAACAAGATGAAGAACTCGACGTAGATCTACATCACCACTAAAACTAGTAAAAGGAAAACGTAAAACAGCTCCTCCCAGGAAATACATGTTCTCAGACTATTAATATGAAGCAGATGTGTTGCTTGCCATGTAATGAGCCGCCAGAGGTGAATGTCGTTGTCACTTGCACTTGCTGCGCCAGCTCTCATAATGAAACCCACAAGCAATGTGAACACGATCGCAAAACCGCTAAAGCTAAATGCTGCAGTTGTTGTAAATGTAGAAAGGCAAGAAAACAAAAAGATGAGAAGGAGAAAAAAGAGTCAGTCGTCATCAACTGAACGTTTGAAGTCAATCTATTATGATGTAAAACATCCGGCAGGATTTGCATCTATTAAGAAATTATCAAAAGCGAGTGGTCTTCCACAATCACAAGTGAAACAATGGTTAAAGGGTCAGGCTACCTATACACTCCACAAACAAGCGAAAAAGAAGTACCGCACCCGCCATTATATTGTTCATGACATCGATGAACAGTGGCAAGCAGATTTGTGTGATGTCGCCTCCATTTCAAAACATAACTCGGGCAATAATTTTATTTTAACCGTCATTGATATTTTCTCGCGTTATGCATGGGCTCAACCTTTAAAAACTAAAGAAGGGAAAGGAGTAGCAAAAGCATTCCAAACAATTTTTCGAGAAGGTCGGATTCCAAAAAGAATTCAGAGTGATCAAGGAAAAGAGTTTGAAAATCAGCATGTGAGAAGATTATTTGAGAGGCATGACATTGAGTTGTTTAGTGTAAAGAGTGCTTATAAAGCTGCACTCGTTGAACGTTTTAATCGCACATTAAAAATCGCTTGTGGCGACATTTTACTGCCAACTTGACACAAAATTGGACAAAGGTTCTACAAGATACACTCCATGCCTACAATCACTCTATCCATCGTTCTATTGGACTCAGACCAGTAGATGTAAATGCTGACAATTTAGATAAAGTGCGCGAATCATTCCAACGTAAACGCACTCATGTGAAGTGATGTGAAAATTGGTGATAAAGTTCGTATCTCAAAAGTGAAAAGTGTTTTTGCTAAAGGGTACCTCCCGAATTGGACAGAGGAGGTATTTACAGTATCAAGGATTAATCAAAAAGACTCTCCGACCACCTACAAGTTGAAAGATTACGATAATGAAGAAATTGAGGGTAACTTTTACCGCGATGAGATTGAGGTAGTCACTGAAAGTGAAACATATTTGGTAGAGAAAATCATTCGATGTAAAAAACGGCAAGGTGAAGAATGGTGTCTTGTTAAATGGACTGGTTATCCTTCAAGTATGAACTCTTGGATGCGTCGTGCCGACATCTTTCATCTAAGTGATCGACAGTGGTTCATGCAAAGTTGTAACTAACAATGTTTATGGTTTGAGCTATGAATCCAACTGCCTCATTTTATTCAAGACCCTCCTATGTAAGTGGTGGAGGACAAATTTACATCGGCGCTCGCCGCCAACGTGGAGGTAGCATACTTGGTGCACTGAAATCTGTTGTAGCACCTCTCATATCCAATGTCGGTAGATCTTTAAAACGAAATGTTTTAAGTAATGCCGTTGGCTTTGCTGGTGATGTTGCTAGTGATCTTTCCAGAGGTAGAAGTTTTAAGAGCAGTTTGTTGAATCGTGGGAAGGAACGCGGTTTAAAAACATTGAAGCAGACCTTTGCTGGTGTTACTCAAGGAAAGAAATCACCTAAACGAATGAATAAAGGAAAGAGGAAACATCGCGGAGCTGGTAAGGTGCGATCTTTAGTCAAAAGGCATTCACGCAAACGTCGCAGAGGTTCTAATCATTCATCAGGCGCTAAACGACGACGCTGCCATAACTTCTAATCATGGAGTGTAAAACTTCCGGGTTTTGTTTGTTTGATCAACAAGCCATACAAACAGATATTCCTAGTTCAAATATTGTAGATTATCATCCTCCAACAGCTGAGAATGCTGGCCCTATTGAATTTGTTATTCCTGGTGGTAGTGATGACTACATAGATTTGAGTTATGCGATGGTTGATTTGAGGTTTAGAATTCAGCAAGCAGATGGAACTGCTATTGACGATGCACATTAAGTTGGACTGAACAATTTACCATTGACTACATTACTTCGCGATGTTTCTCTAACGATTGGAGAGCAGCAGGTGGAAGGTGGTCAAAGCGATTATCCCTATAAATCATATTTCAACCATGTATCACAGTTTCATCCAGCAGCACAAAAAAGTCATATGGAAGCCATGGGATGGTATAGAGATGAAGCAGGAAAATTTGATGCTGAAACAAACAGTGGCTTTGTAAAGCGATCTGCTATGATTAAAGATAGTAAAGTATGTCAGCTATATGGTCCGCTGAATTTAGACTTCTTTAGACAGTCAAAGTTTTTACTCTGTAATACCAGCATGCGACTCAAGCTGACATTGAATAAGCCTGAATTTGCGCTGAATGCATTTGCTAAAGTTGACAATTTTAGAATTCATGTGGAAGATATTGCACTATACATTCGTCGAGTAGTACCGAAACCAAGTGTCATTAGAGGACATGCTGAAGGTCTTAACCGCCAAAATGCCATTTACCCCGTTCAGCATACAAAGCTTCTCACCTTTACAATTCCGAAAGATCAAAAGAGTTTCATGAAAGATGGCCTCTTTCCATCGGAAGCACCGAAGCTCCTCATGGTGGCAATGGTTGAAAATGATGCATTTAATGGTAATATTAAGAAGAATCCTTTCAATTTTAAACACAATCAGTTAAGTGAAATTGCTTTACGTGTAAATGGTGTGAGTCATCCTGGTCCACCCTACAAACCAGATTTTGCTTCGGATCAATTTATGCGCAGTTATGTTGATTTTATGGATGTCTTTGGCTTTTACAATACGGATGACACCAACGGACTGACTATGAAAGAGTTTAAGAGTGGATATACTATTTATGCATTTGATTTGACTGCTGACAGCGATATTAGTGCACCCTATCGTCAAGCGAACGTGTCTCATAATATTCGTTTGGATTTGACGTTCAAAAGAACACTACCTGAGACGATCAATGTATTAATTTATGCAGTCTTCGATTCAAATATTGAAATTACAAAGTATCGTGACGTGATTCTTCAGTATAATCGTTAATGAGTTGGTTGACTGCTGACGATATTAAGACTAAAGTGCAGCGTAATGCAGACGAAGCGACGTTGAAAGCTTTCGATAATGTCTATTCACTCGATACCTTACCACCTGCAGTAAATCACTATCCCATCTTTATTGCGCTAAACACTCATTCGCAGAATTTAGGCGGTGAGCATTGGAAAGCGATCTTTATTGGAGAAGACCGACGTGGTGAACTATTTGACTCTCTTGCTCAACCTCCAAATATACCAACACAGCCGTGGTTGAGAAAACATACGCGTCAATATCAGCGAAATGAACGCATACTACAACATCCACTTTCATCAACGTGTGGTGCTTTTGTACTGTACTTCATCTTAAAACGTTTACATGTATCTCGATTTGCATCTGTTATTCTTGGAGGATGAAGCTATCGGATTCTCCTACGCGGGTTCTTCAATTGAGGACTTATGTCGTTCTGTCGCTCGTCGATAGCTCAGTTGGTAGAGCGTTGGCCTAGAATGCCAGAGGTCGGTGGTTCAAATCCACCAAGACGCGCAGCTATTTTCCGTCTGTTAAAATTCAAAACTTTTCATGTAATCCATCCTCTAATGAAAAAATGATTTGTAAGTTCTATCATGATTTGAAATAAAAACATCATGTTGGAAAAATTGTTTTTTATTTTACAATCCGCTGGGTACGTACATACTCGATGAGATAGTCTAGGATCACATTTGCTTGTACATGAGATTTTAGTCCAGTAATGATCACTTTACTATTATGAAAGATTGCAACATGCACAGGTAACCAACAACTAATGAGAGCTGCAGGAAAAAGTTCGGGTTCATAACACAAATTGTAACTGCTGGTACGAATCTTTAAAAATGATACACTTTCACTCAATTGAGTAGAGATCACCATATTGTCCACAGTCAGATTCGACATCACACACCTCTCCCTCTTCCATATCCGACGTAGTAGTCTTTGTAGCTCTAAGCGCATTGACTGCGCCGATGAATGAGAAAGGGCGCCGAGAATCTGTACAGTCCCATTTGGGAAGAGTTGAAGATTCCGTGAATTGTTCATCTTCACCACTAACATTTGAAGTCGGCCCGGGTAATACTTGCTGTTTGGAAGGTGTTGGTGTAATGTTGTGAGATCGATTTTGGTGTAGAGTCTGAAGCGACGGAGAATGTTGACGATGGTGTAGCGATGGCGCTTCATGATGAAAGAATGAGTAAATTGAGCGATGTACCTTCCTTTTATACTTTTCCCAACTACCTTGATGAAATGTGAAGTTAGCATGAAGTTGGGAATGATAGAGTTGAATTCGCCGATTGTTGACGCGCAACCAGATGCGATTTCCAATACGTGAATGTCTTTTCATATAGAAGTATTTCAAATCCTTCATGATATGATGTAGAGATTGAAAATGACGATAAGATAAAGCAAACTCTCTTCTCACATTTCCAGTTGAATCTTTGAAATAGACGTTTCGATCATGATCCGTTTCAATACGTTGTAGGGAATCTAATTTCCAACTCATGGTGTGTGGTAGTCATGTCTGATTAAGATTTGCATAGTAGGGCGATGAACTCACGACGAATAAATGTCATGATGGAACGATGTATGTATCTTCTATACTTCTCCCAATTGTATTTGCGAAATGAGAAACAGTTTGCGGAATGAGAATGGTAGATTTGAATTTCATTTCTGTAATGTTGAAGCCAAACTTGATCACCCAAGGAGATGAATCTTAATGTTTCAAAATATTCCAAATCCCTCATGATATCATTGAGGTTGACAAATTGTCGCCATGTTAATGTAATACCTCTTGATGTATGACCATGAGAATTTTTGAAGTGTACGTTTCCATCACGATCAACTCTGATATATTGTAGAGAGTCCAAAATCCAAGTCTTCATGATGTTATGCAAAGCCGCTGATCAGGAATATCAAAATGTCGTTTTATCATATTTTGCTTAGCAATGCGGCTACAAAGAGATTTGCTAGTAATCGAGCCGCACTCTTTTCTACTCCCATTGATCATGTACAACAGCTAAATGGAAATTGGGAAGTGGGTGTCACTCAACTTGTTTATAGCAACTGTGTCTATACTTTTGATCATGAGGTGATGACTATTAATATGAGACGTACAGCTGCTTATCAATGTGAAAAGGGGTGCCGAGTATACATTCCACAATGGCCAAAGAAAGATCTCTTATCATGTAAAAAGTTTATATATGATTTCTTGAATAAAGCGTGTAAACATATTGTCCAATTTACTCCGCACAATGATGATCATAATTATGTACATCATGTAGTTGAGAAAGATTGGATTGTTGGTTTAAGTCCAAGTTTAAGAAATGACTTAGGTTACCTCGCTAGCGCCTTAACAAGCTATGATAATTTTAACGGTAATTACCACATAAGTGGTCATAAACAGTTAATATATCGAGAGGAAGCTTATTATGTAGATCTTATTCCAAAAAATGAGAAGACGTTGGTGAAGACGATTGTGATTAAGCCAAGAAAGACAAACATGACTCCTGAAACATTATTGAAGAAATTTAATTATCTCCTTCGAGTTGATGGTAAACAAGTGGCAACATTGACTTATATCAAATCATCTAATCATATTGCAATAAGTAAATTAAATGATGATGATCTAGTATTAGTTTGTTCAAAAGATTTTCATCAGTTCTTACGACATCGTTCTGCAGCTGTTCATGGAAAATCTGATATGCAACATTTACCATGTGAAAGGTCAAATCAATTTGATACAGAATGGACCGTATCTTTATACAGAAAGTGTGTAGAGCCTTTAGGTGGTATCTTACATGAAACAAGAGTGTTGATGCCTCGCATTATTACTTCGGTTAAATTGGTTGTAGATTATTTAAATGAAGTGATTAATGACCAACATATTTCATTTTCTGAAAAAGAAGGTACTTTGTCTCTCACTATAACTGGAAAAGGTATTGAACTAATTATGGATAAAACTCTAATGGACATTTTGGGTTTTGATCAAAATATCTTTAAAAGTGGTACTGTAACCAAAGCTAGCGCAGGCATGTCGCTATCGCGTCGTATTAACTATTTTCAGATATATTCCAATATTGGTGAAGATGTACGTGTGGGAGATGTTGAAGCTCCATTGCTAGCAATGATACCATACCAGCCAAAAAGCTGCAGTATTTTATCTGAGCATACTTTCAAGAAAGTGCATTATACAAAGCTGAAATCAAACTACATCCCACAAATTGATATTGCCATTTATGACGATGCTGGTGCGTTGATTCCTTTTCATAAAGATGCTGTGACAAGTATCACACTCCATTTCCGAATGAAGAGTTAATGCAAAAGTATGCTAATATATTTTTTCCAATGTGAATAATATGGAAAGTGAAAATAAGGACTCGTTTCTAATCTACTTACCCAGTAATGCTTCTATGAATAAATTTCCCAAAAATAAACCATCAGACTATCGAGTAGAATTAAATCGCCCACTGCATTTAGAAGGTGAATGGGAGGTTGGCGTTTCTAGTATTTGCTATGATAGCAATATTCAGAATGTGAATGATTTGGAAGAAATGGTATTGACTCCTCGCACCCATGTTGGAATAACGATGAATAATGCATTCCAGTTCCCATACAATTTAACGTCAGATGGAAAGTGGAACTATGAATGGATTCAGATAAAATCAGATTATTATGAACCATTTGGGAATACGAAAATTATTAAGGCATCCAACAGTGGTAATACTTCCATCATGAAGAATAAAAATCAGAAAGTTTATGAGTTTACTATCTATCATTGGAGTGGGAGACAGTTCCTTCGCTTTCATTCTTTTACTTAAGGTCTTACACTGAGGTTGGATAATGAATTCTATCCACATCTCGGTTTTGGCCATGGACTACATCTAACGTCAATTGCTACTGCAAATGTTAAAAAAGTTTATTCAAATCGAATCAACAAATTTCATTATAGATTTAAAATATTTGATGAAGATGTTGTAGAATGTGAAGAACGCATCATTTTGAAAAAGCGTGGTGTTCAACCTTTATCACTTATTGAGTTAGTAAAACGATGGAATGAGACTGTGGGTAAGAAGTATGGAGAGAAAATTATGGCGGACAAAAATAAGTTGGTTATTCAGAAATATAATGACAAACTTACAGTTTATTTCTCTCCAACCTTGCGTCATTTTGTAAGACATTATACACCTATTATTGGAAGCGGTGTGGTGTATGCTTCTCATGAATATCACACTAAAGCTGATTCAGTTAATGATGAATGGTGGGTGGACATCTATGGCGATCGCATCAAGAAAATTTACCAGTCTTATGAAGAATCTAAAGTTGCTATCAATATAATGCCGCGTCTATATCATACAGTTGAAAGCTTCATTCATGTAGTAAATCCTTATATACAACAGAAGTTGAAGCATGTGATGAAAAGTAAATATGATGTAAAGACACACCACATTTCGTTTTCAATTGAAAATCAACGCGTTGTTCTGAAACTGGGTGATGACATTCAATGTCAATTGAGTAAAAATTTGAAAAAACTCTTTGGTTTTTCAATGCTACAAACTGTGTTTACTGCTGCGCATACGATTGGTATAGAAACGCCAATGACACTTGATAAACATGAACAGCACCTTTACATTCAAAGTGATTTGATTCTACCTATTTCTGTTGGTGAGAAAAAAGAATACATTTTACGTGATTTCATTCATGATAAAGACGCTTCATATGGAATAGTCGAGAAGATGTTTCAAGCTATTTTCTATCATCCCGTCGTGAAACAAACTATACCCTCTATTGCTATCAAAATTACCAATGGTTTACAAGAGTGCATCCATGTGAAAGATACTAAATCCCTCGTAACTTTAGTGTTTCGGAAAACAAAGTGAAGTCATTGTGATATGTTTATTGAAATAAAAATATGTGTATGAAAAAGTCTTTTCACAGATATAGGGGGAATGGGCTGACTGTAGGCATATATTCACAAGGAAGAAACGATCTAAAGCGATACATAAAACAGCAGTGTTTATCTACAGAAATCAACATGAAAATACTAAGTTAAGGATGATTATGCTAAGACGTCTCCTGAATGTGGTAGTGAGAGTTTAATTCTTTTGGGTGGTGGTATGTCTGTATCAGGATGTCCATGTGGAAGAGATGTCATGTTCTAACCAGAACCTCTTATCCTCCCATGCTGAAAGCGCCCGTTTCCTAAAAGTATGAGTTTTGATCTCATGCGACTTAGATTTTAAGATTGTCATATTGACAAACGTTATATTTTTATTTCTATAGGCTTTCCTGAAATTCTTATGTTTCATATTTTGCACAATGGATTTTGATATGCCTTTAGCGCGCTTAATGCTATCATCACTATCCTTTAATTTCATAGAATACATTTTTGGACGGAGGAGAATCATTTCATCTATTTCCTTCCCTGCTGTCTCATCCTTAAAGCAGCCAAGTTTTGCCTTATTTTTGATGGAGTAGAGTGGGTGATCAGTAGGATAATTTGATGTATCAAAATATCTTTCTAAAGATTTTCCTACTTCATTGAAATTTAAATCTTTTTGAGTGGTAATACCTAAGAAGAAACTATCTGTATCACCACCCAACAAACGAACCTCTTTTACGAGAGGACATGGTTTTAGTATTTTATAAAAGAGTTGGTACATTTCAAGCTTAGAGTAATCTAGTACAGCTTGACCAATATAGATGGGCTTGCACAACTCAACTTAAGATTTTATCATTTTAACACCTACAAGGTCCTCATCGATAATGTCTCTATCGATGAATAGAGGTGATGAGACCAATTTCTTAAAATTTGTAACATCATTAACTAGTTTATAGTTTACACGTTTTCTAACATCCTCCATCGTCTTACCAAATAGACTATTATTCTTATACTTATAAAAATCTTTTTCAAAATTATTTTGGGCTAGTGCACGTTTCTGGCTGTTGCTATCAATATATGGTTTGAGGAAGGCTTTCTGTCTAAATTTAATAATGCGGTGAACTCTTTTTAAAATCATGCCCATTTCTAAATAAAATTTTAAGATGCTAAAGTGGACTAGATAGTTTTCTTTATCATACTGGGTGAGTAAAAGTTTGCGGCAAGGCTTATAGTCGGGTTGACCGCATGATTCTAAATCTTTATGAAATTGTTTCATAAAGTCGGAAAACATATCTTTGGTCACTTCACCTGATTCGGGTGCGAGTGGAAAATCTACGGTTTTATGTTTAATACTATTTGGATAGATTAGATCTATCTCAAAATAATATCCCCAATCACCTTCATCTGGAATTGCTAGTATGTTAGAAGGGTTGGAGAGATGCTGAATTTCACTATCATCTAACCAGCTAAACTCAGAGTGAGGGAGTGGTTTGGATAGTGAACTACCATAAAAATTATTTTGGTCATAATACTTAAGATGAGTCTGATCATCGCCTACTTATTTTGATTTTAACCTATGTTTATTTACAAATGTGAGACCACCGCGAATTCCTCGCTCAAATAAATTATACATCTCTGAATCTTGTAAGAGATGAATGGTCTCACCAGTCATTTTAAAAGCAGACTTAAAGGACATGGCTGGCAGACTGACAAAGTGGACGGGATCTAACTTATCTTCTTCTAATGCCACTCGTCGAAACTCCTGAAATACATCAGCCAGCAAAAATACATCTAACTTAAGATAGGCAATCATATATTCGCCAAATGTATGGCAGTCAAATTTTATCCATGCATCTTGTGCACGATCATAATCTTCGGTCTTACATTCTGTGCCGGTCAAATCATTTTTAAATTTATCTATGGGTGGAAGAGAAGTCTCGCCGAGTTTACTAATCGCATCAAAATATGTATATGGAAAGACTCCTTTCCGTGTGATGACTTCATCGGTTAGATTTGGATATTGTTTCTTAAGATTTTGTGTTAGTGGAAAAGACTTTAGATTTTTTCCATCGCGTCGTATTAACTATTTTCAGATATATTTCAATATTGGTGAAGATGTACGTGTGGGAGATGTTGAAGCTCCATTGCTAGCAATGATACCATACCAGCCAAAAAGCTGCAGTATTTTATCTGAGCATACTTTCAAGAAAGTGCATTATACAAAGCTGAAATCAAACTACATCCCACAAATTGATATTGCCATTTATGACGATGCTGGTGCGTTGATTCCTTTTCATAAAGATGCTGTGACAAGTATCACACTCCATTTCCGAATGAAGAGTTAATGCAAAAGTATGCTAATATATTTTTTCCAATGTGAATAATATGGAAAGTGAAAATAAGGACTCGTTTCTAATCTACTTACCCAGCAATGCTTTTATGAATAAATTTCCCAAAAATAAACCATCAGACTCCTTTCCGTGTGATGACTTCATCGGTTAGATTTGGATATTGTTTCTTAAGATTTTGTGTTAGTGGAAAAGACTTTAGATTTTGTACGAGAGAGGCCAGTGATGCTGTCATAAATTGGTAGGAATCTAAAAATTTTATATCAAAATAGACCGTCTTATTTTCTTTAGTTTTATCAACAGGCACTTTTGCTGTCATGGCCATAAACTTCTCTCTCGTTTGTGCTATTACATCAATCTTCCACTCTTTCATTTGACCTAAACCTCCTTTTATTATCATATGGCTGTCGTAGCCCTTGAAATTATGGAAAATGACGGGTAATGTACGCCGTTTCATCCTAAGTGAAAAATTGCATTTTGAACATAGTGCGTTTCTAAATTTACCAGTGATGTGATCATGGTCGCGCACTTTCTTAATCTTATCATCATCAAATGTTTTACTACATTTGGGGCAAACGTTGCAACTATCAAATTTTGCTTGATCATCTGCTGTCATATGCAATGATCTGCGATAGAGTTCACCATCATACTTTTGTTGAAATTTTACAGCCTGTTCGAGGAATTGTAGGAATTGGTAAATACAATCCTCACCTTGCCAGACGTGCATTTTATTTTTTCTATTTTGGAAATGGTCATGCCATACTTCATAGCAGGAAATGGCTGCTGATCGATGGGTGTTATCATCGATATAGCATTCGATGTCAGCATAGATGACACGAAGAGGACTTAGTTCATCGCCATTCTCTCTATATGAAAACTCCTTATCTTTGGACATGCGCTCCATTTGTAGTTTACCTCGCTTACACCATTCGTAATGAGTTTCAAATCTATTTTTACTCCTAAAGTTGCGAATGCATCTGTCACAGTAATAAATCTCTGATGAGCTAGAATTTCTTAAGTGGTGGTATAAGCGAGAAATTTTGGGAATACCGCAGTAGTGCCATTCCTCGCTATCATCCTGTCTTACTAATAAAAGGTTGACAACGTGGTCATAACAACTCGAACGCGACTTGTAGCAGACACCCTTCAATCCCTTTTCCCAAACATGGAGAATTATTTTGATGTTGTTCAATTTTTCAAATTTTTCTATATCTTTAATTTTCATATCTTCACTATTGCAGTCATCAAACTTTAATTCATTCTCCCACTGTTGATACTTACTCTTACGGTATCGGCTATACTGTACATCATTATAGTGGAGAATGGAGAGGACGGCATACTTAAAACATTGCGATTCGCAATCTATAGAAATGACTGCTGCTTTATTTCTTAAATTTTTCGGAAGTTTAAAGGAGCCTCGTCCAGAGTAGTTCTCTAATAAAGTGATTTTAATCATGGCAGTCTCAATACCATCAAAACCAAGACCACTATCACGCTCGTTAAATTTATCTATGTTTAATTTTAACCCTTGGATATGAAAATTTATCCAAGACTCGCAGTCTACAACTTCGGTTGCAGGAGAGGAGGGTATGTGAAACTCCAACCTCTCTACTATTTGACCAGTATGGTGGTCGATTTTTACATATTTTATTTTGAGATAGATGAGCGCCTTCATTCTAAAATTGACTAAATTTTTGAAGAGCGCACCAATCAAAGATGAATTTTGATGAAACCATTCTTCAAAGTCAGTAATGGTTTCTGAGGATTCCATCTGGTAGTTCCTCACTAAATTATTTATCGACACTTCAGAGAGTCGGATAGAGGAGGCGCTGTTAGTATAACTATCGTCACTGTGTGTATGTCGAAGTCTATGTGAAGATAGTTCAAAATGTGACTCAAAAGACTGAATGCATAAATCGCAAGAAAAGGAGACATCGTTAACAGAATCATCCCCACCTTCGGAGATTGATGCTGACTTAGGTCTACAAACACCTCGATTGATGTGTCGGGCGAGATCACGCTTCCTCGTGAAGATGTGTCCACAGTCAGCACATTCCCGATCGTTGCATTCCCGCGACGATGTTGACATGGAATCGCTGTTGTTATCCAACTCGCTCGAGATGGGACTGGTATCACCTGAAAGAGAAATCATTCTATCATCTCTGTTCAAGTCTCAGCGTATTGTTACAACCTACCTTGACTCAACAACTCTAAACTTTCCTCGAGAAGGGAGGGCGTTGGTGATGAAGTTGAAATTGAATGATTGTCACCATTGATGAAATTGAGGAAGATGCTATTAGGCACACGTTTGAGGGAGATGAGAGAGGAAATCTTCAACTTACCATTTCAACGAAATCAAGTTTAAGGTTGATACTTCAACAAGATAGAGACTTCACTCAAATTTGGAATTCACGAGAGAGCAGTTCGCTTGTACGCCTCAAATATAGAATTCGCCAGAGAACACTTCACTTATATGTCACAAAGACAGAGTGAAATGACACGAATGTCACTTTACATATATACTTTCATATTCATCATTCATTGGCTGTTCATTCTGATTGGTTGCTTGTTGATACTTAAGAATTAGAAAACATTTCAAAGTTATTATTCACAGTCAACATGACAAGCCCTCCGACAACGCGAAATACAAAATTCTCTTCTCCATGCTCAACACCAAAGGCGCTCGTTGCACCAAACGCTCCAACGAAGGGAAAGGTAGAGAAGGTGTACCGACTGGACAATATCAGAAAGTTGTCATTACCAGCGGACGACGAAGAGGAGAGTGTATGTGAGGAGTGTCCCGACTTAACAGGCGTGAGGTGGAAGTATCTCCAGTACGATACTGACGATGTGATGGAGATCACCAGCACGAAATTCCTCCACCAATTATGGGAGTGGTACACCCCTAACTCCCAGCCACGAACTATGGCGGAGTGGGAGTATATCGACAAAGTGAGGCTCGCAGTGGAAGAACGATTGAAACAAGTGAACTGTTTTTGTGATCTATGTGAAGCCAGACTCTGGGACGATATTGACGATGAAGACCTTTTGAAATACATGCCATAATAAATGTTTATTTCGTATTATCTTTGCTTTCATACTGACTTACTTGAATGGGGCTTCAGTGGATGATTTAATCATGTATACTTTTTCATTTGGAAATAGTAGCACGCATAGTTTAACTTGCATTTCATATGGGTGATAATGGTAGATGAAATAGTGTTAAATAAAATTAAGATAGCTTACAATTCTGATACAGGGATAGCAATCGACTGCAATCCATGTGTAAAGAGCTTGTTAGACTACGGAAGAGAGAAGTGTGTTATGTTGCGTGTGGCGCGTGAGTGTCCTCCCATTTCATTCCATTCATCATTTTTCTTCCCTCTACATTCCATATCCGAGGATATGTGGCGGGCTTGGGACCGCTTTAGCTGCATTAGAAGGTTGGCCCTTAAAAGAGCCCATGGGTCGTTCTCCGTCCACCGACACTACTACTGCAAACGCTCTGAAAGGAAAATAATAGGAGATTAGATGAGCTACAAAAATGATTATGTTGAATAGACTTACTGGGAACCTTCTTTCTAACTTTTCTGACGACGAAGTCATCAAGCTCTCCATTGATGTTCATCGTCATGTGGAGGCAGCGAACTCCATCCCCCTCGTAACACAACTGTGTTTCATTCAAATCGCTGGAGATTGTGGGGACATCACATATATTATTTTCAAAGAGGGGAAGATGAACTTCATATACTCTCCTTTTTCGACACTTCAAACGCTCATGCAATCGCTCCACTTCACCCGACAACCTCTTATTAATAGCCTTCACCTCCTCCGTCTCCTTCACCACGCTTCGCATCCGCTCTATCTCTTCATCCTTCCTCGACACACTCGCCTGCAAACTCTCCACCAAACCTGTCTTCCTCATCAACTCGCTCCTTTCCGCCATCCATTCCTTCTCCTTCCTTCTCAAGCTCTCCAACTCTTCCCTCGTTGCCCTATACCCCTCAACCTTCAACATCAGCTCTTCATTCTCCTTCAAAACTTTTCTATTATTACTTTCCAAAGCCATCACACGATTCTTCATCCTCACAAATACCTCCGTATCATACGCCTCTTGCTGCCGTGGCGATGACGCTGCCATCGGCTTAGCCACTTCCTCCCCCTCCCACTCTTCCTTCAAATCCGCTATATCCCCAAACAAATCTTCCATCACCGCATCCAAATCAACATCATCCTTCTTCATTTTCGCTCTCAACTCAACTTCCTCACTCGAACTCCCATCACTCGCATTCCTCACCAGTCTCCCCAATCACGTCCTGAATCGTTGCCACCGCCCTCCTCACCTCTTCCCTTTCGAACAACTCTCCCTCAAACCACGTCTTAAACCCCTTCTCTCCGATGTTCCCACTCTCACACTGTAAATGCGCCTTAATAAATTCCTTCTCATCCCCCATCACACATTTCCGACAAGACACACACAACCTCAACATCACTTTCCTCTCATGGCCCATCGTCCCCTCTTGCTTCTTCAGCTCACTACCTCTGGCAATCTTGCCACAACTGCACTTGCCAACCAACATCTTGGCGTTACTCGGTTTTGTCATGATAATTCTGTAAAGATAGAGTAAAATTTGATAGCAAGTGTTTATAGGATACTACTTGCTGATATGCATTGAAAGACTAAGTTACCAAACATTTGATAGCAAGCCAGCAACCGTTTGGGTGTTAAGCTCTTGAATCCGTTACAGGCATTACTCAGAGGGGATCTTATCCCAGCTCCAAGGCCTCGACCCACAAATCCAACCTCGATCGGACAGAGCGTGCGTCATATCACTGTGTTCGTATCCGGGCCCCAGTTTTGACATGAAAACCGGTGGAGTTATTTACAAGAGGAAACGACCCAAGTCACAGAGACTCATAAACGACTGCTTTTTATTCAAAAACTTTAATTATTATCATTAAATATGAATTTAAATTTTTCAGTATTTTAGTACTACTCATAAAACGTTTATAAGTAGTCTGTCACCTACAGCATAGCAAACGCTGTCGAATGTTTTCTGAATCAAGTCTAAAGGACTTGTAGAAGCAAAGTTATAGCCGTTTGAAGATTTCGGCCTACTATCATCAAATGGTCAGTCATGCTATACTGACTAACCTATAAGTCTGACACCTTAGCTGATATCAGCAATGTAAAGTCAGAAGTCCGATATCGGAACTCAAGAGAAACGACTTACCTGTAGTCAGTTTCTCAACTTAGTGAAATTCCTCTCCCGATCCCGTTCTTATATACCCTGTGAATATGCAATCGATAAGAGGGGGGGCGGACGTCAGCGAACATTTTTTCTCTCCGATTGACTTGAAACTCACCATACCGATGCAGAATTTCACGCTGAATCCGAATCTGGTCTCCGTTTTCACATCCGATGCTTCGTTTTGGCGATACAGACCAAAACGTCCCAAATTCTAACTCTGTCGTTTTTCGAAAAATGTTGAAAATTTTTTCTCGCCGATTGACTTGAAACTCACCATGTTGATAGAGAATTTGACGCTGATTCCAAATCTGAAATCCGTTTTCCAATCCGATGCTTCGTTTTGAAGCTACAGCCCAAAACGTCCCAAATTCTAACTCTGTCGTTTTTCGCCAACGTCCCAAAATCTTAAATGGCGTCTCACATCTAAACGAAGACAGATATGAACAAGCCGATTCTTTCAGTGAATTTGTCTCACTCTTAGCTTTCAAACGAGCTATGGCACGACAAAATCCGTCCACTAGAAGCCAAGATCGAAGCCAGCTCTCCAGAGGGGGGGACGTCAGGGAAATTTTTTCTCTCCGATTGACTTGAAACTCACCATACCGATGCAGAATTTCACGCTGAATCCGAATCTGGCCTCCGTTTTCACATCCGAGCACTGCTTCCACTCGAAACAGCCCATTTTCAACCCAACATTCAGCAGATTGCACGAAAAACATCACACACTATAGCCTCAAGACAAAACCTGGCGGTCGCCCAAGTCCACCACGACACTCTGTCGTTCCAGAGGGGGGGAGTCAGACTCGAAGCACCACGGCGGCCGACCAAGACACTCTGTAGTTCCAGAGGGGGGGCGCCGGTCGAGTGTTCGCCGTTTTCTTACTACTAAAGACGGAAATCCGCAAAAGGACGGAAGATTAAGCTGCCTGGATTACCACCAATGGAGGACGATTTCATTATCTTATAATCCTCTTTAAGAAATATAATTCAATAGTTTTCAACCAAGATAGAAATTAAGCTAAATAGAAATTCAAGACAAGCTGCAAATATTTTTATAATACACAAAAATATCAGCAGCTTGGATTATAATTTCCATCTTGATTGAGAGCGATTTCATTATCGGTTCACAATGGCTGAGGAGTTACTTTTTCTGGCATTTTTTTCTCGAATGATACCTTGCAGAATGACAATTCCAGCGCTTTCTTTTGAGTACAGATTCTGCAGCCTTCATTGACACCCTTTTTTGTTGCTCTTTCAACCTGCCTTGTTGCTTCTTCAAATTATTCAGCTCCTCTTCATCTTGCTATACCTACTACTGCAACCCTCGCAGCATCTTATGTGTGCATCACGCTCCTATTCCTTCACTCCAATATCTTCTTTCTGTTTCAGACTCTCCTCCAATAATATGAATTTTTCATTGGTCTTTTTCTGATGCCACTTGTTTGAATGATTCCTTTTCTAATTCATCTCTTTCTTCGGCTCTAATGGCTTTCTTTTCTTCTTGTGATTTTCTTTTATAGCTGGCAAGTGCTTGAAGAAACAAATCCTTCAAATGCTTCGTCGGCGGCAAAGTCGCGGCAGTTCAATTCTTCACTCGTAAACAAGCGTGTATTTTCCAGCAGATTTCTCCTTTTTATGATCCCATCACTTAGGCTTGAAAATACACGCTCAACCTCGGCGTTGTCATTCGGAAGCACCACCACGGCCATCACAATCTTCAAAAGCAAAAGGTTGCTTTGGTGTTGGCGTACTGATTCCCAGAAATCCAATACGCATGTCTATTGCGAGAAATTTTTGCGTTTTTCTTGGTGCTCTTAAGTTCCAACGTAACTACTTTCAATAACATTTGGAAGTTGTTTGGCGAGACGCTTCATCCATTTAAAGTACTTTTCAATCGATTGGCTTGAAGGATCGAGGAGTTGGCATGCTGGGAATAACCTGTTTTCAAAGCGAAATATTGAATCAACTTGGATGTGCCAGTCTGTAAAAAATCTTCCATTGAACGCACCACAACTGTTTGATATCAACAGAGTTACAAAGAGTCGTCTCACAGGTTCACCCGTGCTTATCCGATAAGGCGACAGACAAATTCACGATATCAATTTCCCACATTTTATTCGGGACTTTATGTGAATGAATGAATCGAACCAACTGTATCATGACGTGCTTCAAATGAAGGTTTAAGCTATGGATATGCGTGTCTCTCTTCTGAAAAAATTTTTCAGAGCTTTTGAAGGGCTTCAGAACTTCCGCCAAAAACTTCATGAAGCATTCTGTCTTTGGGTCTTGAAGCTCGCTCGCAATTCGGTTGAAGTCTGCACCAGTTTCTTTGATTCCGCAAAATGCTTGCACATTACACAATGCCTCAAAAAGGCTGATCGGTAGTTCGACGACTGGTAGAATTTGAAGCCAAAGGGTCACTACGAATCGAGGTGGCAACATCTTTTTGATTTCTAGCATCTTGATGCTGGCAGCAATTTCTCCCGTTGTATAGCAGAATACTTAAATTGACAATAAATATTCCTTACAAGTTCTTCATTTTTCTCCCCGAAATGGGAGGACTTGCAGGCATGCTGGCATACATTGTGCAAAGAATATAATGAAAACAAAATTCTGAAGACAGGAACATCAATTAGTACCGGCACTGCAAATAACTAAGTGAATCTGTGCAAATTCTTTAACGAAATTTTCAGAGATGACTTGCTTCTACGAAAAATAAAGAATTCTTCTGTGAAAAGTCATCTTGGTGGTTTTCTGTTAGGCACCACCGTAAGAAGGTTGCATTGAAATAAGAATGGTCAAATCATAGCTGTTTAACATTTTTCGGGCCGTGACGACTAGAATTTTCGGGCCGAGTCAATTTTTTCGGGCATTCGGCCATTTTCGGGTCTGGCCCGAATTCGGGCCGGACTGCGAACACTGATCGGCAGTATTAATCGAACTTTAATCATTTTTGTTTACTTTTTAAATGATTTGTTATCCATCATTAATAAGTAAAATAATGATATAAAGTAAAATGTGATAAATGACATGTCTTTGAAGAGATAACTATTCAAATCCAAAGATAACGACGCAAATTATACGCAGTGTCATTTCAGTCACAAGGTTGATAGTTCTTTTTTAACCTCTTGAGCCTCGATGACGTGCGGTGGACGTCATGCGGGCACTTGCGCAGGTGTTCAAACAGCAGCTGACAACACAGCCCCAACTACCCATGACGTACGCTGCAAGCATCACTGTACTATCTTCCCATTGTTCACTCAGCGTCTGGGGAGTTGCAGATATCAGTGTTATGGTAGTCATGGGTAGTTGGAGCAGTGTAGCAGATTCGGCTGCTGGGGTCAAGAGATTAAAGTAGAATGAATTCTGCATCTCACTTCGAAAAAACGTACTTAGCAATAATTCATTTGTATGAATAGCTTTAATGAAAATGAGTTGGTAGAAAAAATATGGATTATCAAAATTTTGCCGTTTTCTCATTTTTCGCAAATTTCTTCAAGATTTCGCAAACGTGACTTCGTCAGGCTGCACAGAGTGAATGTCTACACTTGGTTTATGGTGAACTTGAGAGAAAATGGATATTTCATGTTGTATGGCTTCTATCTATCTGAATACAATCCTGAATAAAAATATTCACGGTTAAACTGCATGAACTGAAGTTAAACAATATACAACGTTTCAGCAGGTTTATACAGGTTTCAACGATGCAGAATGTGGATTTAATTGTCTTTCACAACTGAGTTACGCTTTAAAAGTGTAAAAACGAATTGGAAAGTGTCCGTTTTGCTCTTTGAATCCAATCTGACAAGCTTTTTAGACATCCGGCAAATCCGGTTTCGGGATTTAAAATTGCAGCCGTAGACGCTGTGCTTCGTCCCACAAGGACTCATCTGCATGAGCGGGAAAAGTCCAATCTAGCCTGTGACAATAAGAACAGGTTAATCTGAGCTTGCCTGGACTGCAGAACAGGTTAATCAGAGCTTGTTTATCCTGGCCTTGCCGTGCGGCTGTTAATCATAATGATTACAGAGTGCCAGTTAACCTGTACATAAGATAGAAATTTGCTCTAGCTTGAATAATTTAAGCTTTCTTAGCACCCGTAGACGCTGCGTTTCACCATACAACAGTTCGTCAGTACGTCTCGGAATGGCGAACTAGCTTATGAAAACCATAATGACCGGGGAAGCTGATGGACTGCAGAAAACTTTTCTCCTTTTATTTATCCTGGCTTCGACGAGCGGTTGATGTTTTTATCCGCAGTCACAACATGAAAACAGACTGAGAATCGATGACTTACATGTAAGTGTTATAATTTCCCGAACTTCTCTTGTTGCAATTCCCGGTCAAAGTACCTACTACAAGACCTATGAGGAAACACTTTCAGAGAGCGATCTAGGAGCATAAAAAATTATGAGAAAGAAGCACTTGTACCTAGTCTACACGTCAAGTTAAATTGTTTATTAAGTTCCTTGCATGATGAAGAGTATTGTAAATCACTAAATGATTGAATGATATCTTCATTCAATCAGCATTAACAAGGCTGCTTTAGGGCTTGGGTTCGGTCACCCCAAGCCAAGCGGCTCGGGTTTTCCGTGGTTTTACCCCAAGCAAGAATTTTGATAACCCAAGCCTAACAATATGCAAAATTCTAGCTAGCATAGGCCCATATCATTATCATGCGCTTATATCATACATGAATTATACTATATAGGCCCACGCCTTAACCTGGCTTTATAGCAACCTGGTCATGCACTTGCACTGTGTCTAGGCTATAGGCAACCGTGTACCCTATGCATGGGTTTACTAGTCAGGCTAAGGTTCTGCATCCCCCTTCAAGCCAAGCGAAATGGATTTTTGGTTCATATAGTCGAGCCCAGCGAATCTAATCTATTTAGCCTATAGGATAAATCGTAGGCTATAGTAAAAGGCGACGGTCATGATGTTGCATTTTCTACGCCTAGCCTACCTTCCCGCTAGCAGGCCTAGGCCTACATCATAGGCTACGACTTACTTATTAATTGATTCTTGATAAGCTGATGAATAATGACGTGGGTTAGGGTTTATTAAGCACCCGGTGAAAAAAAACTGTCGGGAGGCCGGCTTCCCGACAATTTACCGACAGATCCCGACAGTTTTTTTTCACCGGGCATAGACATTATCTACGATAAAGCCGAAGTTTGTACCAGTACAGTGTATATGTACATGTACATGTAGGTAGACAGCCTAGATATTTTGGGTATGTTTAGCAATTGGCCTCTTATTAGTTCTCTTTTATTGCTCCATATCTGCATTTAGTTAACTGAAATCGAAATCCCATGCCTACCTAGGTAGGCATACGTGTAGGCTTTACAGTACGTAGTTTAACTATTAGTCCTAGGCTATAGTTTAATTAGGTCCGGTCTGCTGCACAAAATATAAGTTTGTGTGTACCGGTAGCTATTTTAAGTGACTGACTGGCTCTTAGCGCTGTGACTGGGTGACAGTAGCAATAGAGCAGTACTAGATACTCAATGGAAAATGTGAAATAGTGTCGAAAAAATAGCACGAGACCGAGAGAGAAAATATTAGACTTACACAGACCTACAGCAGAAGTTTTACTTCGTCTTTCAGGTTTTGGTTTGGGTTAACACCCAAGCAATCCAAAAAACCAAAGCACCATCCTTGGATCATTGAGTAGGCACTTACTGATGCTTTCCAGTGTTTGCGCATAATTTATAAGATTTTCTCACTTTAAGAGGGTTTTTGCAGAATTTCAAAGATTTTCTTATTTTTTGCGCATTTGCGCAGAATTGCTTTGTTTAAGCAGATGCGTCAACCCTGCGTACTAGCAGAAAGATCTAAAGCGTTATGAAAAGAAAAGAGTAAACAACATATGTCAACTCATAAAGTTGTCCTATCATTAACAGTGATGTCAACATAAATCCTAGTGCTATCAACCACGTCCGTAAATCAACGAATTGAAATTGCAGGGGTCTGACCCTAAAAACCATAAATTCAAGGAAGGAAATGAAAAAATTCAAGAAAATATAAATCAATATATTTTTATACAAAATCTGTAAAGCGAGATTAACAATGAAGTATCTTTGATAGAATGCTGATTCAAATGAAATAGACTATGAAGTCTTTCGTCTCTTCAATAACTGCACAAACCACAACGAAATGTCTTTGGTAGAACGATAAAACAACAAAATATCTTTGATAGAATGCTGGTTGTTCAAGAACAAGAGATTGGGACAATCAGCAACAATAATAACAAATAAGAAGTCTAACAATAACAAGCACTATGATGATTCGCTTCTTTAGGGTTTCTTTTCGCAGTGAGCATTCAAGTTTTGCACCAGTTTCTCCAATGACTGTTCCGCACTTCTTTTCGATGCCTGTGCAACTAGGGCCGCGTGGATCAGATTATTTTTCTGTTCGTTTATGGTGCTGAGCAAACTCTCTTTCATGGCGTGTTCGGAAGCATCATTTTGATATTTTATCACTGTCTTTTCCTTTCTGATAGAGGCTTCTAGATTTTCCTTTTCATTCTGCCAACTGACTAGCTGACCTTGACATCTCTGTAATTTTTCATTTTCCTTTTGTTTGGCTTCAGCAAGCTTTTTCGTCTTTTTCTTTCTTTTCTTCTTCAATCTTGAGGGCTTCAAAGTAAACAGACAGCGCGCCAGCAAGTCATGAGTGATAACGACGAATTCTGCCCCACCACTTCTTGCTATTTCTTCTTTGACGATCTTCATGGCCGCAACCGTAGAGTACTTCAAACTCTGTCTATCATTTAAAATAGCTTTAGTGGTTGAGAAACCACGTTCGACAAACGCATTGCTATGAGCTAGCGAGCATGCCATTTTTATCAGTTTGTTAAGAGCAGTCGTATCGTCGCCCTTTTCTTTCAAAATTGAAAATATAGCGGTGCGATATGCATCTACTCGCACTTGCACAGAGGTGTTCGGAATTTCGTCATCGGTTAGACAGCGATATTGCCTCAAGGATGTGCATGCTGTAATGATTTCATCATCGTCGAACCTCTTCGTTATTTTCATGACAGTTTGAGCCATTTCAATCAACCGAGCGCTGGATTTTGCTTTTGGTGAGATGAATGATAACGACGCTAGCAGTTCATTTTTCAGTGGAAGGTGTAATTGCAGATATGACACACCACCTACGATGGCATCTCTCAGCTCACATTTAGTATCTTTGCGATTTTGTTTATGTCGAATCTTCTTTATGTCATCACTCAGAATAGTGAGACTACACTGGCAATTGAAAAGCAGAAAATTTAGCAGAAATCATGTGTAGGTAGGAAGCCTTCTAAAGTGTAGGTCGTTAAATTTTGAAATTCAAGGAATTCAAGGAAGAAAATTGCCCATTCAAGGAAGAGTGAGACCCCTAAAATTGTCTGAACGCGCTTTTCATTTGCTCGGTTTTGTATAATGAGCAATGAATACCTTGAACAGATGTGACATTGAAGAATGGCAAAAATCGTGTTTCATTGCATGAATTCCAACTGGTCATTAAGTGAGCATTTCAAGCTTTTGACAACATACTCGTACTTAGGATCAACGGCTGCTTGTATTCAATTGGAGAATTGAAATAAAATAGCGCTAAATGAGGTCATGCACACCTAGATCTGGCCTGAAGACCTGCACCCGGCAACTTTTACATCAAATACAGTATTCAATCTACTATTCAATTTTTCATTGAAACATGTGTTCTACAAATTGAAATGTCCCTCCAACACTACGTGAGAAATCCGTCCATAATAATACGCTCGTACATTAAATAGAAGAGGCTAATGAAAACAAAAAGATCTGATCAATATTTATTATATGAAATAATCATTTTTTGTTTTTATCATTGCTCGTTGCCACATTTTCTTCACTTTTTATTATCTTTAAACTGCGAGGATCTGAGGATGCCTTAGAAATGATTTCACTTTCTATGTTTTTTCTTATCTCTTTTTCTAGCACTTTATGAGTCTGAGACGCTTCAACAAGCTTCGCTTTTTTCGGTGCAAACTTGAGATTTCCTTTCTTTATGGCCACTTTTTCTTTTTTTATTTTGGATTGCGTAGGTTTGTGTTTGACAGAATCCGGTTTCTTCGCCTTCACTTTCATTTTACCCTGGACCATTGTGATGCTTCGAATTAGCTGAAAAAGAAAAATTAATTCAGGCGGGAATAAAATTAATGAAAATAGTAAATTCAATTTTCAATAGTAATTCGTCCACAAGTCAAAATTGACAACCTTTTGCTACGCTAATAGAATAATCAAACATTGAGTTGCACCCTCAGTTGAAAAATGTAAACAGACTTAACCCACGGCACATGCAAACCACAGCCCACCTGACCCACAAGCGTGTCACGAAAACCTGATACACACAGTCCTCTAATATATCTAAACCACTTGACCCATCAATCTCAATGATGATCAGTGATGATAATATTCTAATTTTCATATGAATTGGGTCTACATCTATATTAAATTAGGTAGGTTTCAAATGAAGCAGTTTAGAATAGTTGTGCTTGACCTACATGTGTATGCACCCGATTAGATCAATGTGCATGTTGGTGATTAATTTGGTAAATATTGCTTTTTCTATACCGTGAAGGCAACACACCGCTCCATATGGCTTTCATCGACCTGGACACAGCATGTGATTCAATTCCACGTGAAATCCTTTGTAATTGTATGAGAGCTCGCAATATCCCTGAGGTATATGTCAAAGTGATACAAGACATGTATACGGGAGCAACAACGAAGGTGAGATTCAAGCAAGGTCCAAGTGATGCGTTCGAAGTGAGTGGGACTCCACCAGGGATCCGCCTTAAATCCGTTCCTCTTTGTCCTGGTCATGGACACAATTTCACAAGCGCAGAGAACAAGCCCACCGTGGGAACTGCTATACGCAGATGATATTGCCCTTGTTGATAGTTCGAAGCCATCTCTGGAGAGGAGGCTGAACCAGTGGAATCACACCATCGAGCGATATGGACTTAAAGTAAATGCTAATAAGACTGAGTACATGCCTACCGAAGACCATCTACCATCAGTACAGGTGAAGAAGGTCGACCATTCCAACCAAGTACCTGGGGTCTGTGATAGATAAAGACAGCACCATCGACAAAGAAGTCAATAGAAGAATCCGAGCAGCTTGGCATGATTAACAGGGGTACTGTATGATAAGAAGATGCCGACAAAAGTAAAAGCAAGGGTCTACACAATCATGGTGCGACCAGTGATGCTGCATGGAAGCGAGTGCTGGGCAGTCAACGAGGAAAATCGCCAAAAGATCGCCACAACAGAGATGCGTATGTTGCGAAGCATCCTCGGGGTAACAAGAAAAGGTAGGATAAGAAATGAAGACATTCGCGGAGCACTCGGGATTCATCCAATTGATGGGATCATGCGGTGTCACAGACTGAGGTGGTACGGGCACGTGGTACGTAGACCTCGCGAACACCAGACCCAAAAGCGAACACCAAACGGTCTTGTGGCGAAGTTGGCAGCAATGCCGGTCTAAAATGAAACTGCTAATGACTGACCTCCTATCACACATAAAACGTGACATATATAGCTGAGATTATGTCGCTATGGTTTGGAGCAAAACGAAATGACAAAATATAAGCATTCGATTCAAATTCTCGTCTTTGTTATTGGGCAGTTCGGAATGCAATCCGAAGATCCCATGGGTTTTTGCGAACCCCGAAGTCAAAGGATTTTACTCGCAAGATTCAGAGAATAATAAAGTAACTAATGTGGTAGAAATTCATAGATGACTTAGTTGTAATATCTAGAAATATTGTGAGTGGAAAATGTTAACGATTTTCTATTATTTTTTGATAATTTTCTTTGAATACTAATTCATCATGCTATCATTTCACATATAGACATATGTGCTATATTAGCATCTCACATATTCTAATCATGGATACAGGAACTAAGAAATTTGCAGAAAATGTGAAGAATTACAGAATCGTCTCTTCAAAACATGGTGAATTTTCCTCCTTCGATTATATCCAGCAGTAGAACAACAGAGCAGCAGAACAAAGAACGACATCACCGAGTCTGTCAATTGATAGCTGCAATTCGAGTGGTGACTCGGTGTGATGGTTGACTCTAGAGCCGTATGTCGGCCAGAACTTTGCTCTAGCTAATAGTGAAATTTTAGCTCTATGTGTTCACATTCTTCGAGAGAAATCACAACTAAATAGACCACCCCATATGCTCAACTATATTTTTCTTGATTTTTGCTGTATTTTATTTGCCTTTTTCTCTGATAACCAATAATGACGTGAGATAGTAGCAACGGCATTGTGAATGTCTACTTATATCTGCTATGTAGAATCATCATGTGAGAAGACCTACAAGCTCTTTTCACCCAAATTCTGTGGAACGATTTTTTTCGAAACTCGGGATCCCGAAATCCTTGGGTATGGGAAGTACCTAGAATAGCTATCTCAAGGGGACAGTGTAAGTAAAACGCATATCTTCTGCAAATTACAAATCGCAAGTGATGCAAAAAAAAATACGTGAAAAATAGGGATCGTCAAAAATACTCGTAAGTGAAGAGAAAATTATGATGTCAGTCAATAGGTGTGCGGTTCAGGATTGTTGCAACTTTTCAAGAAAAGTATTTACTGTTAAAAAGTTGAAGTATTTTTTAATTTCACTATGAAAAATTATCCAATTACTTGAAATCATGTACGCACGATTCATCATGCCTAATACTAAGCCTCTATGCCATTGCTTAGGGCAACTGGCTCCAAAGTTCAATAACAACCCAGTATACGTGTCCTTTCGAAACACACTGGTCTCTACACTATTCGACATAACATCCAAAAAAGAAATACTTAAGCCTCCTACTTCAGAGGCAAATTCCAAATTCGGATGCTGTTGATTAAGAAATTGCTTAAACTTATCTATTTTACCTAAATTATCAAAAATGCATATACAGTCATCTAAGCATTTTAAATAAAAGATGGGACTACAGTCCACTTTAAACCAATTCCGTTCCAATTCTGAAAGGAAGAGGTCTGCTAGAGTGGGTGCAAGGGGAGACCCCATGCTTACACCATCGACCTGTCTGAACATTTTGTTGTCAAAAAGAAAATGTCCTTCCGTTGTAAATTTACATAATTTTAAGAAAGTATCTTTACTATATTTAGGTTTGTTGAGGCAGTCCTCTCTAAAAACTAAGTCAGCCGCTAAGCGAATAGTTTCATCGACTGGGATATTTGTAAAAAGTGAAACTACATCAAAATTTACTAGGATATTTTTATCATTGAACAAAGTTTTATGTTCATTTATGTTGTCAATTAAGTGTTGTGTTGATTTTAGCATGTACGTAGTATCAATTTGTTTTTTAATAATATTGTCCAAGTATTTGGCTAACTTATAACTAACTGAACCAATGGTACTAATAATTGTTCTCATCGGCTTATCAGCTTTGTGTATTTTTACTGTTCCGTACATTCTACAAGGTTCACTGCCAGAGGGCATAATGTATTTATACGCTTTATCATCTACATGCTTCTTTACATATTTATAGAAAAACCGGTACACTCGGTTCTCTTCTGTAACCGTTGGATGTTTACTAATCTCAGTATTTACCTGAACTAATTCAAATTTGTTCCTGTCATTCAGGATTTCATACATTTTGAATTATAGTCCTCTGTATTGACGATAGCCAGACCATTACTTTTATCAAACGAACAAATGCGAATGTCTTTACGCTCCGACAGTTTACGCAAAACAGCATGGGTTCTTTTATTTTTCTGTTCATTACAGACTTTTTTACCATCTTTTATGAAGTTATTAACTAAATTTTGTAAATTTTGCTTAACAGAAGGAGTCAATCCAAACTGATCATTATTTCGCATATTCACCGAAATAGTTTTTTCTACTCCATACTTTAGCTTGTCATTATTCAATTGTTTCGGAATGATGCTATGTTTTAAGCCATACCGTAACAGCTCTGATTCTTCCAGAGTTAGTTGGTAATTACTCAAGTTTACTATGGCCTCAGGGATTTTCGCTCGATTCGAAAACCAAAGTCTTTTAATTTATCATTGTGCCTATTTTCAATAATTTTAATTTTACCCCTAACAGATTTTATCACCAATAGTTTCAACATTGCAAACCGAAACCAAGGTAAAGCATTGCTTAGTTTTAGAGATACATCATTCAGAATTTTGTCATTACTATTTATTTGTTTCTCAACATACTTTAAATGCGATTGTAGTACTATTTTACTGCATTCATAGCCAATCTCACCCAAAGCCTTAACTCTAGGTATTTTAATGGTCAGAAATCTTGGGACCATGTTTAGAAGCAGACATTTCTCAAAGAACAATTTATCTAAGTGAAGTTTGCACCGTTTTTCCACTAACTTCATACTTGCGCAACATGTCAACAGGGATTTCATATAACTGATGTACAGTGTAAAAATACGTTGTAACCTTGACACTTTTGTACATCCATAGGATGACACATAAAATGATATTGAAAACCATTACGTAAGTCACTCATTTTTAATAGAGAAATTAAAAAAATACTACAACTTTTGAACAGTAATGGTTATCCCGAGAACTTTGTTCTCAACTTGGTTAAAGAAAAGTATTTCTCCTTCGCGTTGTATGGGTCTCTCTTTAAACAAATCTTCCACTATAACATGATATTTGGAGACAATGAATGTAGAGGATAATTTATATTTCACAAAATGTTTATCAAAGGTTTGTAGGCTGTATCCTCACGGTGTGATTTCAAACTTGGGAAAGTCAAAGGTACCATTGCCTGGGTCAGCATAGTAATGGGCAAAAGACCGTTCCAGGACACCATAAAATTCAAAAAAATAGTATCTTTAAAAACGACATAAATTCATGAATTTAGTCCTTTTTTCAGGTTTTTAAGACCTAAATACATGAATTTAGTCCATTCAAAAAGTACCATTTTTTCAAAAAATGACATTTTTAAAAACGACATAAATTCATGAATTTGGGCGTTTTTTAAAATACCCAATTTTCAAATTTTTCAAAATCTCAAATTTGAGAATTACAATCGGGCGAAGCCCTAGAACCTTCGGTTCGATTTTCACCCCCAAAATCATGACCGTTCAAGGACAGCGAAAATCATAAAAGTTAAGAATCTCAAATTCATGAGTTTAGACGTTTTTCAGGTTTTTAAAATATATCATGTGACTAATAATATTTCTTTAACAGGTAGCGGTTAATGCAAAATGAAAACACATTCTTTTTTCTTTTTGAAATATTTTATTCACATATATGTGCAAGTAGTTTAGATTACAAAGTAAATATATGACATCTAGAAAAATGTTACATTCATAAACTGGGAATGGCATTCCCATTTTTCTATTGTTACATAAAATGATTGACAATACACACCAGTACGTCAAATAATATGCTAGAGGACACACAGTATAAGAAAAAATAAAGAATGTTTCATTTATAAGCTGCGAATGCTCATTCCCATTCTCTTATTCCGTCTCACAAAATCAAATGTTAATGCATGCTACTCACATAATATAGCAAAGTCTTACAATATAAGAAAAAGCAACCACTGTTTCATTTATAAGCTGCGAATGCTCATTCCCATTTTTCTATTCTGTTACATAAAATGATTGACAATACATACTACTCATTTTGTGTTTGGCGCTCCTGTATATGTTGTGTCTCTAATTGCTGCGTTAGTCCAGTTGTCATATCAGATGTTTGATTGGATTCTTGGGAAGAAAATATCCCTGAGCTAATTTGAAGCAACTGTTCCTCTTTTTCAAATTCAAAATAATCTTCAAAATACTTAAAAGTTTTTGAAAACAAAGAATATACTTAAAGTACATGTTTGAAGCTTTGTGTTAGCTTGAGAAAGGCGATATAATTTTATCAAAAACGTTACATACCTTCTTGAGAATTTAATGTTATATTCACTCTCCAACTTTTGAGTAAAGGCTACCATTGACAAATGTTCCATTGATTTTAATTTAGATATCACAAATCCTTGGCAAATAGCAATTGATAAGGAAGAATTATTGTGTACTTTTTCTTGATAAATTAGAGAATGTAGAGTTGTAACACAGTTTTGGATAGTGCATGTCGCCTGTGCACTCACGTCGAGCTGTCGTTGGATTAGTTGTCCTGATGAAAATGAGTTTCTTATTTCAGAAAAAATCTCATTTTTCTTGTCCTCTTTTTCTGGTTTTATCTTCTTTTGAAAATAGAATTCATGATTTACAATAAGAGTTTTGAAAAAATCTATCTTCTCATCTTTGATGAGTGGAAGTACTTGATCACAAAATTTGAGGAATTCGCGATGAATAGAAGCACTCATTTTTGACACAGCTTCGATATTTTGGGTCTCGGATAAATTGTAAACAGTCAACAGTCTCGTAGAACGCTCACAGAATGAATGCACGCAGTAATTAGAGCACGCAGTAAGACTAAAATTGTAATACTTGGAATAATGGCAGCAGCTGTTTCTGAGAGAGAGAGAATCTTTATGACCTTTGCCCCAACGAAGCGACTAAATCATACCCGCATTGGCGCTATTGTCTGCCACAAGCCGCCGCAGCTGTCACCACTTCAATGTTCAACGTCAAACCAAGTCAAGCGAAACAAAACTAAGATTAGCGACTTCTTCTGCAAAAACTAATTAAAATGTGCATTAAGATGCATTTCTTCCCAAAAAAGGATATTTTTCGTGGAATGAAGAGTAGTTTTTTATCCTCATAACATGTACGATTGCATCGGTATTGGGCAGTAGAGCTATACTGGAGTAAACAAAAAATTCAATTGCTAATCTACGATTCATACTGGCAAACAATTCCTTTGTTCTCTCTCCCTCTTCGTCCCATCCTCTCCCAGAGCTTTTGGTCTGACTGTGTTCTTAGAAATATACGGCAAACAAACAACTGCGTATTTCTATTTAAATCAAAATTCAGAAGATTGTATTCAAAATATTTATTCAAAATATTTCTTTAAAAATGGAAGAAGCCGCAAGAATATATCCTTCAATATCACATGAACGTAGTTCTACTTTAATGGACATTGAAAAGATTAACATTGAAAAAATGAATAAAGAAAAACACAAAGATAGAGTTAGGTATATGAAAGATAAGGAATCTCAATTATTATTTAAAATAGAACATTATAAAAAGTTAAGAAAGAGATGGTCTAAAGTTAAGAATGTAACACAAGGAATTGGTATATTCTTAACAATAAGTTTAGGTACGTTAACAATTGTTATATCTTCAGGTGTTTTAGTAATTCCAGTAGTTGCTACAGCTTTAACAGGTACGGGTGTTTTTGCAACTTCACTTGTTACAATGTTAGATAAATCTTTAATAACTAAGAAACGAAAATCATTAAAAACTAAGCATTTACATATTAAAGAAGTCTATGATAAACTACATTACTACTTTCAAAGAGTATGTGATGATAATGTTATTACGTTAGATGAGATTGAAAAATTTGATCTAATAGCTAATGAAGTAAATCAAACCTTTCAATTACAGTCCGAAAAAGTTGATGATAAGAATAGACAGGATGGCAAAATTTCTAGTGATGGTAAAATTTCTAATGAAGAAAATGACAAAATTTTTTTAGAAGAGCTAAAAACTTTAAGCGAAAATTTAAGCAAAACTTTATTAAACAAAACTTTATTAAACAAAACTTAAAACAGGAAAACTTTAAACGAGAAACCTTTAAACGAAAAGATGTCAAACAACAAAGCAATAAAAAAATAATTTGTTCAGTAAAATGTTTTTGCTGTATTCCAATGTTACCACAAAATTCAAATATTATATTTTAAAAATGGATAAAATTAGAGCTGATAATTTTAAAAGAATAAAACAATTAGAAGAGTTAATAAAACAAAGAAATATTATGAAAGAAAATCATCTTCAACATAGAATGATAAAAGCTGGTATTTAATCTGATATGTTTGAAAAAATGCAGCAAACCGAGCAAGTAAAAACTGATTTTGAAAAAACTATGAAACCATTTAAAACTCTTGAAAAGGAACTTACAAATAATGATAAACAAATTGATATAACAGATCCAGAGCACAAAACTATATTAGATGACTATGGATTACTAGAATCAAACATTAATAAGAAATTACCAAAATCTATGCAATTTGAACATTCTATCTCATTTATAGATGGAAAAACAATACCTAGATTTTATCTCGGACAAAAAGAAATATTTCCACAACCTTTTCGAGGTTTAATTTTTTCACCAGATAAATCTCCTTTTAATTTAGATAGAAATTTTGTTAATCTTTTAAGAGGAGCAGATTTAAATAATTATGCTGTAGAAGATCTCATAAAATATAAAGCTATGTTAGACAGAGTTGGTGCAGTAAAATCTCTTAGACGTTATAAACAATTAGAAAATTTATTATCAACGGGAGTTAAAGTAGGAAAAGGTTTATCTGAAAAACAGAAAACAGAAACAACTGTATTCTTACCAGATGATCCACAAGAATTACTAAATAGATTAAATATTTTAATATCTGCAATAAAAGAAGGACATAATTCTAGTTTCAATGAAATTCATGCTATATTGAAAAGACTGTTAGAAAAGAAGATTCTAAATGAAGAGGATTATAAAAGTGTAACTGGACATCTCTGATGTCCTCCAGGGCTTCGCCCGTAGCTGAAATATGTTTTTTCAAATTTTTATCTATGATTTTTATTTATGATTTTTATCTATGATTTTTATTTATGATTTTTATCTATGATTTTTATTTATGATTTTTATCTACGATTTTTATCTATAATATTTATTTAATTTTTTAGTTTAAAAATGTGTTCAGCAGATTTAGACAAAATTAATAATCAGTTAGAAAATCTAACAGAGATTTTGGGTTCATCAAAATTTAGTACGACGTTAAAAATTATAACAACTACTTCATCACACACTTGTAATTTAGAACCCATTCTACATTTAGAACAAAATAAAAATTATCAAATTGCATTGACTAGTTTCTCTACATTTAACACTATTCAAAACGTTATCAAAGATGTGAATGATCAATTTAGATATTCTACTGATAAAGGTAAAACATGGAAAATACTAACTTTTCTTCCTGGTTCTTACGAAGTTGAATCAATATCAAATGAAATTAAGAGACATTTAGGTATACCATTTAAAGATAAGAAACAATTACATTTTGCAGTTGAACCGGCAGTTAATAAATTTTCTCTTACTTTAGACGAAAATCATCAAGTTGATTTTAATCATGATAGATCATTGTCAAAGCTATTAGGATTTAATAAACAAACCTATAGTCAAGGTTATCATTTAGGTGAGAAGATTCCAAAAATAACTGAAATAAATTCAATTGTTGTACATTGTGACATTATTGAAGGAGGATATATAAATGGTAAATTATCAAATTTAATATTCAGTTTTCCAGCTTTTACTGTACCCATTGGTTATAGATTAAATGTAATTCCACAAACATTAATATATTTTCCTATTACAAGAAAAACTATTAACAACATTGGCATTAGAATCACTGATGAAAAAGGACAAGAAATAAATTTTGGAGGTGAAGAGATTATGATAGATCTTTTGGTTCGGGAGGTATAAACTCCCACGCGAAGCTGGAGAAGTTTAATTTTCTTCTTCTTTAGAAACAAAAAATAAAAAAAATAAAAATAAATTTTTTTATTAAAAAATGAGTGAACTACCTCCATTAAATAAAAAAAACTTAAATTTAATCATCATCCAAATTTATCTAATAAAGTTTTGTCAGTTATTTGTGGAAGATCAGGTTGTGGAAAAACATATCTATTATTTAAAATTTTAACGACTCCAAATTTTTTGGATTATAACAATCTTATAATTTATACAACAACAGCAGAACAACCCGTCTATCAATTTTTAAAATATGGATTTGAAAATAATCTTAAAAAAACAGCAATTGCTTCATTATTCAAAGAATATGAAAAATCTGAAGATGAAGAAGAAATAAGTTCGTGGTGTAAAGAAGCAACAAAAAATAATCAGTTAGTTGAAACCAATAAAAATAAGCATATAAAGATACAACTAATAGATGATAGTGGTAATATGCAAGATCCTAGTAAACTAGATAAAACAATGAAACATTGTGTAATTTTTGATGATTGTGTTAATGATAGAAATCAGTCAGTTCAGAGAAATTATTTCACAAGAGGTAGACATAATAACTGTAGTGTTTTTTATTTAACACAAAGTATGTATTCATTAGACGGAAGTGTTATTAGAAAGAATGAAAATATATTTATACTATTTGAAATAAATGCAAGAAACTTAAGTGATTTGTTAAGAGATTTATGTGTAAGAAATAAAGATGAATTTAAACAATCGTGTAACAATGCTTGGTCAAAAGATTATGGATTCATTACAATTAATATTGATAAAAAAATTCATGAAAGAGTTATCGAAAATATTTTCGCGGAGTGATAAAAATATACAAATATAGTGTTACAATATTTTTTTTAATTTTATATATATATATCAAATTTGTCTATCTTAGAAATTAGAAAATTAAAAAGGTTCAGTAGTTATTCCATCAGGTAAAATTTTTCTTTTATCATCAAATGGATCTAATGCTAATTTATGTTCTTCTTTTAAATACATTTTATGTTTTTTTGAATTAAGTCTATAATTACATGCTGTTTTTATTTCATTATTAAATAATGCATTTTTATAATCTTGAAATGTTATTTGATTAGCCACTGATGCCTTTGAAATTCCTTTTAATGTTTTATGTGTTTTAATATTATTAGTTGTATCATAACAGTAACATTTAGATTTTAAAAATATAGCTTCTGTTATGAAATCTTCATTTCCTTCTAATTCATCTTTTACTTTACATAAATCAGAAGGATGAATGATATCTTTTATTTTATCTATTTCTTCATCAAGTGTAGAATTATACGGTATTGTTAATTCTAAGAAAACAGAATCGGTATCTGTAAAGTGTAATTTATAGTTTTTGCCATAAGCAGGTGCTAAATAATCATATATAAATCTATACATAAATAGTTTAGCTAATTCTAATATAGTGAAACCAATGAAATTAAACTTATCATGTTTTACGCTGATTCGACGTAAATGTACAGCACATAGTTCATCACTAAATCTAGTAGTTCTTTTATATGTAGGTTTCCTTGTTAAATTTTGAAACCTATCTTTATCATAAACTATTTCAATATTTTGTCTATTACGCACATTTTCTAAAGTCTTACCATAAAATGCATTATTCATTAATTTGAAGAACACGTTTCCAAAATCATCTTTATTACTTTTAGCTATTTTACGTTTTTCAATATTGAACTCTATATAATTTTTTAACCACCTAGATTTTCTATACTCTAGTTTTCGATGTATTTTGGTGAGAATCATTCCATGATCTAAATACCAATCTAGCATTCTTCCTTCAACAACATACTTTCCTTTATTGCTTTGTGTTAACATAAGTTTTTTTGTTGGTCTATATTTCTTAGGAATTAAAGATTTTTGATAATCTGAAAAATCTTCTATATTAGGAATTTTGTTTTCTGGACAGAAAGGAAAATATTTTGTTTTATCTTTTATTTCATCAGGGTATACTAAATCAACTTCATATACATAACCAAAATTATTTTCACCATCATATGTTCTTTGATAATCTAGATTATTACACCATGACATTTCACCTGTTGGTAATTCTTGTATCATGCAAGAAGAATATAAGCTATTAAAATCATAATATAACAAATAGTTTTCTCTCATGAATTCATCAATTGCTTTTTCACGTTCTACTCCTTCTCGTTTCGTTCGAAAAATTTCTAATATTTTTTCTTTTTCTTCTGGAGATAAAGGTTTCATTATTCCATATTCTTGTGGATTTACTTTCTTATTATAACATTTAACATATCTATTACCTAAAACTGATGAAACTCCACCTCTAATTCCAGATTCAAAAAATAATAATTTATCATATGTATTTTCTTTATAATGTTTAAGTTTAACGGACTTTGTCCTAGAGCCATCGGCTTGAACACCAGTATGTTTTAATCCTGCTAGCCATGTTAAACCTGGTGTAGAATAACAATAACATGGATCTATTCCGTAATATTCTAAACACATATCACGAAAGTTTTCAAAAAGATCAGCTAGTATTAATACATCTATCTGTAGATATTTCATTGTATAATCATACATTGTTTTACAATTTAACTCTCTCCATTTTTTTTCAGCTTCTGCATAGTCTTCGTCAGATAATTTTGATTGTTTTAATGTTGATTTAAATTTATTTATTGGAGGAAGTTGTTCTTCTTCCATAATTTTATTCACAGAATTAAAATCAGTCTTCGACTGTGAACCACAGGTTTTATCTCCAGTTATATACTCATACGGAAATATTCCTTTTAAAGGTTTTAAATTATATTTATTTAATATTTTACATTGTTCAGATTTCAAAGTTTTTCCCATAACATCTAATGAATAAGGAGTAAAAAATCTAAATGCATCTAAAATTCTAATGCAACCTAATTGCATTGAAAAATATTCTTCTTCTGTTTTACATAGTACATTTATTTGTTGTTGTTGTAATTTTTCAGATGAAAATAAATCTTTCATTACTAGATGGAAATCATATTTAGAACCATTGTAGAAATATAGAGGAACAAAGTTATATTTAAATTTATTAGCATTAAGATTACAAGAATTATGTGCTGCACCTCTATATAATCCATTTAGATGATCATGATCTTTTACCTTGACGGCAGAGCCGTCGCTTCGCCTATCAAGATATCTACCTTTGCCAGTTTTATATTTATTTGTAAAACCTTTTCCACAGTAATAACAATTTATTTCATCATCAAATTCTTTTCTTTTTTCATCCGTTAATGGAAGCATTGGTATATTTGTTTCAAGCAATTGTGAAAAATAATTTTGTAATTCTTCTACTTTCTTTGTAAACATTTCTGAACTATCTTCACCATAGTATTGTAAATATTCTGAGTTAAATAATTCAGGATAATTTGAATGAATGTACATTCCCCAACATAATGGTTTTTGTTCAAATAAATATTTTTCTTTGCTTTGTTCAGCTGAACTTTTTCCAGGTGCACTTTTTTCAGGCGCACTTTTTTCAGAATTATAATTTTCAGAATTATAATTTTCAGAATCGGGTGAAGCCCTGGAACTTTCCGTTCGATTTTGTGTCATATTAACATTATATGCTTCAAAATCACAATAAATAGTAAAGGGTACTTTATTTTTAAAATACCATTTATTATATTCTAAATAATCATCTTTAGGAAAAGTATTTTGAACTGCTTCATTTTGTTGGCAATTCTCCAAATGTCTATTCATTTCTTCTAAAGTTCTAAAACTTGTCATACATTGAAGACAAGGAAAATTTTTATTATCTGAAGTTTTTGTAAATATAGAAACATCTTTACACAATATAAAATGAACCTGATAATATAATATATTCGCTTGTGCTGGTTGTTTTGACTGTTCTAGTTTTTCAAATTTATCTTGATATATTTCATGTGTTTCATTAATTTCTTTTGTAATATTAAATGTATTTTGATAATAATTTTGATTTAATATTTGTAGCTGATAAATATATTCTTTATCATATTGTTCTTTATATTGTTGTAGACATTTTTTTAAACATTCATTTAATCGGAGCGAAGCTCCTCTGGCTTTAGCCGATTCTTTATTTTCTTCATTATTTAATCGGAGCGAAGCTCCTCTGGCTTTAGCCGATTCTTTATTATTTTCTTCATTTAATTTTTGAATTGTTTCTATCTCATTTTGATATTTATGGTGATATTCTTGTAGCAACATTTTTATTTGTTGTTGATAATCTATTTTACATTTTTGTAAACTTTTATTTAAATTTTCTAATTTTTGTTGATATTCTGAAGATAAAGATGAATATTTGTAATTATAATCATCAGTACGTCCTTTATAATTATTATGATTAATCATTATTGGTGATAGTGTTTTAACAAGTTCAAATTTTTCAGTACATATTATATTTCCTTGGTAAAAAATATTATGATGCATGTAATTTCCTCTATCATTATATACTATTTCTGATTGACATAAATTTTTATTATTCAAATAAAATTTTTTTGAATCTGAGTAAAGTGGAATAATTTTACCAATAGAAACATAATTCACATTTAATTCAAAAACATTTACTTCAATTAAATTTTTATTCTTTTTATGAAACTTTATTAACCTATTATAATCATATGGAAATTCATCTAAGCCATCAGAAAGATCAAATTCATTTATGTATTCTTCTTTATTATAATGACTTAGTCTTTCTTTATGATATTTTGCAGGATGTAAATGTGCTATAATACTCCACAGAAAACAATAATCATCTTCATTTTTTATGTTGATTATTTGTGGTGAACTGAAAGGCAAAGGAACATAACTACCACCAGTATTATTTTTATATTTATCAATTACTATTTTCTTAGATAGTATTTTAACAAATCTCCAACCAGATTCACGTAACTGGGCTTCAATTATACAATTTTCTAATTTAAGTATCATCGATTGAAATATGGGTTGTATATTATTTACATTATGAATTTCTTGTGACTTTGTAAAATGTCCTTGTATTATTTCTTCAGGAATTCCATCAGATCCATTTTTTGTATAAAGTACTTCTACATTCATATAACATTTGAAAGATTTCTTAAATATATTATAAAAGTTGGTTAGAATATCAGAAAAAGTTTTATCGGTTTCATTATATTCAAAAGACTGATTAAATAAATATTTTATATTTGCTAAGGCTTCATCGTTTCGTTCAGCTTCATCAAATTCATCAGTATCGCTAAATAAATATCTTCCATCTGGTATGGGCGAAGCCCTGGAAGACATCTCCGATGTCCCATGTATGGTCTCATCTTCACTATTAAAAACTTTTTTATATTCCGAATGTGAATAATCATCAAACATTTTTTTAACTTTTATATCAGTAGGCAATGTTTCTAGATAGTTTTTATAACTATTTAATTTTAATATATTTCCTTCATCAACTCGTTCTACATTTTGTAAATGCAATTTACTATTTAAATGAGATTGATAACTTCTTTTTGTTTGCAACTTTTTTTTACATAAGTTACAATAAAACTTGGTATTTTCCATTTTTTTTATTTTTTTAGAGAAAATTTAAGAAAAAATTTGTGTTTTAATTTTAGATATAAACATTTTAATATCAAGGACTTTAGTGTTATTTTATATTATTATATATTACACGTTCTTTAGTTATTTTTTTTCTTTATCATATTAAGTTTAATCATATTAAGTTTAATCATATTAAGTTTAATCATATTAAGTTTTATCATATTAAGTTTTATCATATTAAGTTTCATCATATTAAGTTTCATCATATTAAGTTTTATCATATTAAGTTTCATCATATAATGTTTTATCAAAAGATAATTTAAATTTATTTTCACTAACTATTGATTCTTCATCATCATAAATTGATTCTTCATCATCATAAATTGATTCTTCATCATCATCATAAATTACACCTTTTGGGATTGGATACCATTCCCTGATAGGAATATCTAATTCTAAATTACATTTCTTATCTGATAATAATATAATAGAGAAAAATATTGGTCTTTGTTCTCTTTTGGAAAATTTAATAACACCACTATAATCTGAATCACTTTTAGTTTTTATTAAAGATGATAAAATTTTAAATTGATTAGATGTAAATCCTAATTTAAATTTTGTAGACCCGACACATAGTTGTCGAACAGTATCTTCAACTATTCCATCATTATTATTTTCAATTGTAAGAAAATGAAATTTAGATAAATTTTTATAATTACTAATATTTTTATAATCTTTTTTACCATTTACACCTTTTTCAGATGTTACAGAATCATCATCATTATTATCATAAGATTCTCTAAGATCGGGCAAAGCCCTAGAACCTTCAGTTCGTTTATTATGAATATGATTATGGTCATTGTTAATAGTATAAGGTGTAGTCCACATATAAATTTTCTCTTGTTGAGCTAAACCATTTATATAAGATTTTAATAAATTAATATTTAAGTTGGAATATAATCCTATATACGTATCATCATCATATCTTTGGGGCATTTCTAATGTTTCTTGTTTATAAATTGTGTCTCTATAATAAACTTGACATAATAATTCTTCATTATGTTTTTTACTTTCAATATGAATATTGTATTGATTTTGATCATCAACAAATAATCTTATTTTTTCTTTGGAAAAAGATTTTAATTTTTTAACTAATTCTTTAATATTGACATAATTAATAATTTTAGTTTCTATCCAATCAGTATTACTAATTGGTAACACTGCTCTAATAAATCCATAAACATTATTATGGGCTATTATAACCATATTTTCTTTATTTAATTCAACATAAGCTACATCATTATATTTACTTACAATCTCCATAAATTTAATAAATGGATCACCTGGAAATAAACAATAATTAGTTTCTATAGAAGGTAAACCTTTAGTCTGTTCTCTAAATATTTCGGCTTGTAATTCAAACAAAAGATTAACATCTATACATGGATTTGTAATAGTATTATTATTATTATTATTAACAAAACATTTATTTTCAAATCCCGTTGATCTCGTCGAATAAGAAGAACAGGATGATGCGGGCGAATATAATTTTTTTAAATTTGGATTTTCCATTTTTTTATTTTTATTAGAAAAAATTTTATTTTTTTATTTTTATTAGAAAAAATTTTACTTTTTTATTGTTTTAAAAATGATGTTACCAAATGTTGGTGGAGGTGCATATATCCCGAATAATCGTGAATTAGAAATAGAGATAGAAAATTATATTATGAAAACTGGAGACGTTTTATCTGGTCCATTGCATCTTTCTATTCTTCCGCAACAAAATACAGAGTTAACAAATAAACAATATGTTGATACACAAATCAATGACTTAAAGGAAAAATATATAAACGATGTTATGGTTCCATTGATGAACGAATTAAAGTTGCTTAAACTTAATGACAAATCATTAAACGAAAAATTATTAAAACTTGATAAAAAGGATAGAGAGCTAGAAGCAGATATAGCAAAACTTTTTAAAAAGATTTCAGAACAATCAAAAATTTTAATATTACTTTCTTTAAATTTAAAATCTGCTGTAATTAAAAATAAACATCAGATAAAAATGTTAAAAGAACAATTAGAAGATGAAATAGAAAAACTACCTGAAAGAATTAAAAAAAATTTAAAGCAGTTACAAACTACATTCCAAAAAAGTGTTGATGAATTGAGTTCTAAAATTACTCAACAAATGAAAAAGATGAATAGAATAATAAATGAAGTAAACTCACTTAATCAAAGAGTTGATAAAATGAAAACTCTTAAAATCAATTTAGAAAATGAATTAAAGAAAAATTTACAAGAAAACTCTAAAGAAAATAAAGAACAGTTAGATGCTGTTAAAAGACAATTAGATGTTCTTAAAATTAAGTTAAATGCTCTTAAAACGGCATTGAAGATTAATCAGCAGAAAATGCAAGTTAATAGAAAAGAAATTAAAGTACATCACACGCTGCTTGACGCAATAGATAAAGTGCAACAGTCAATTAATAAAGTTATCTCGAAGTTGTTGTCCATTCACAAACGTAAATCTTAGCGTAAATATTTTTCTCAAAAGTCAAATTTAATCCTAAAAAATGCCTATAATTTATAAACACAATCTTAAACATTTTGCTTCAAATCAAAAAATTGCTCATGAACCACGTATGAATCCTGTTTATCATTATGATAATAGAGAAACAGTCGGAACAGAAAAGTTCCTAGGCACCGCAGGTGCCGTTCACACGGAAGGAGCTGGGATCTTCTCTGGTATTGGTAGTATCGTTAACTTAATTAAAAATAATAAAGATTTGATTACATCTGCTGCAAAAGGAGCAGCTGCTATAGGTAGTACAGCTAGTGCAATATCAAATGCTGTCAAGTCTCAAAACGAATTAAAACAACTAGAAGCTATTCGTAAACTTAGGAATGATTCCGAAGAACTAAAAAAATTAAAAAAACTTTCAGATGAAACAAAGAACAAAATTGCTAACATTGCTGTTGGGGAAACCTTGAGGAGCGGAGCTCCGTCTGATAGTAAACATAATGAAAAAACAATTGAAGAAATAAGAGGTAATGGCGTCAGCAGCGGAGCTGGTCTAGCAAAATTCTAAAATTATATTTTAGTAAAATTTTTTAGTAATTTTTTTAGTAAAATTTTTTCTGTCTGTGAGAAAAACAAAAAGTCAAATTATTTTTTATAAAAATGTCTTCGCTTATCGAAAATAAATTTAGATTAGACGATCCTCCGTTCGTCAGTAATAATCAAAAAAAGAATGACTATATAAGAATTGCTATGAATCCCGGATCTTCCAGTAGAGTAAATACTGGAGGTGATTTAATTTTTGAAGTTGATAATCAGCAGAGTTATATATATTTACCTGATTCGTTTTTACATTGTGAATATTCTTTATATAGTGATGCTAATTTTACAACACCATTACCAGAAACCGATAATATTGCATTAGAGAATAATTTTTTTCCAAGATTATTTACACAAATGCGTTTAGATGTTGCAAATCAAAATATAGAAACAATAAGTGATTCTCCAGGTGTAATTGATACAATGCTTAGATTTATAACAATTGGTGAAAATAATAAAAAGTATGAAATCGAAGGTTGGTTTCCTGATACTAATGATGGTATAATTGTTGATGATTTAACTCACGCTGGAACAGATGCAGCAGGAATTGCGAAAGATGTAGAAAATATTGCAAAACATTTAAATAAAACAAATAATGAAGCATATAAAGAAAGACGTGAATTTAACAAGAAAAGTAAACAGACAGTTAATTGGTCATTGTCTCCATTATTCGGATATTTAGATTATGATAAAATGTCATATCAATTAAAATTTAAATTAATAATTCATCGTACAGCAAATAATGAATTAATCTTTTTTGGTAAGACTGGGAAAAAAGCATATTTAAAAATTGATAGACTTGAATGGTGGATTAAGCATATTACTCCTAGTTTAGAGGTTGAAACAGCTATTGCAAAAAGATTAAATACTAACAAACCAATTCCAGTAAATTTTCTAAAGCGTACTGCTAGTTCAGTAACTTTTTCCGAACAAAGATTTAACTGGCATTTTACTAGAACTGCGAATACTCCAAGATATTTATTACTAATATTTCAAAGAAATAATTCTCCAAGTTTTGATAAGAACAACAATATTTTTCATATTAATACAATTCGAAGTTTACAAGTTTCATTAAATCAAACCCGATATCCAATTGATCCATTAAGATTCGATGATACCAATAATCAATTTATGGAAGGATATGATTGTTATCGAAATCTTTGTACAGAATTTGGAGTTGAACCACAATTAACTCCTGGAGATTGGAGACATTTATATCCAATTTTCTGTTTCGATTTAAGTGCACAATCTGAAGATATTATTAAAAATGGTTGTGATGTAACAATTAATATTGAAAAGAAAGATTCCACAACTTCATTGATGGCTTATGGTTTATTGCTAGAAGATGTAAAATATTCTATTGAAATTCTTAATGGAAAGATGGTAAGGATAGGCTAAAGCCAGAGGAGCTTCGCTCTGATAAGTTAATTAAAATTTTTTCATAACTAGAATAGATTAAAAATTCTTAACTTAAAAATTTCTCATAACTAGAATAACTTAAAATTTTTGGTAACTAGAATAGATTTAAATTTTTGATAACTTAAAATTTTTTTATTAAAAATGTCGCAAGCGAAAAGTAATATTAATAATAAAACTGTTGAATTAAAATTACGTAATATTGTTGACAAAAATACCCCTAAAACTATTACTATTAATAAAAAAAAGTATTACATAAGTAAACCAATGATAGAGAATATTCAATTACAAGAAGAAAAGAATGGCGGGATTCTCCCATTAATTCCACTAATAATAGGAGGCATAGCTGCAGCAGGAAGTGTTGCAGGTGGGACAGCTGGTATTGTCCAAGCAGTAAATAAAAATAAATCAGAGAAAGCAGCATTAGAAGAACAAAAACGACATAATAGAGAGTTAGAGAAAGTTGCTAGGGGTGAAGGAGTAGTAGATAATTTTATTAGTAAATTAAAATTAGTTGATGAAGGAAAACGAGTTCTTAAAAATATTCTCCACAATGTTGATGATTTAATTGAAATTAAAGAAACTAAAGATGGTTCTGGAATATATCTAAGTCCTAGTATGATTCGGTAAAACAATTATTTTATTTTATCTTTTAAATTTTTTTTATCTTTTAAAATGAATTCTAAAAATTCCGAAAATTTAATTAAATTAAAAATTTCTAATTTAGATTTATTGAATTATCTATTAAACAAAAATAAAAACTCAAATTGTAAAATTTATGAAGGTAACGACATACAAAAAACATTAGAAAACTTTCCTGGATTTATTTGGAGTAAATATTCGAAAGAAAAACATCTTCCTGGTCATTCATATACTGGTCCAGGAACTCGATTAGATATAAGACTAGATGAGAATAATAATCCGAAACCAGGTGAAGAACCAATAAATAGAGTAGATGCCGCAGCTTACAGGCATGATTTAGCTTATCGAAATCATGATCTAAGTTCTCGACATGCAGCTGATAAGAAGATGATTCAAGAATTAGATAGTATTCAAAATCCTACATTTAGAGAAAAAATTGAAAGAATGTTTGTTAAGAAAGCTTTACAAGCTAAAATATTATTCGGTCAGGGTTTAAATGAAACGACAGCAAAGCTGTCTGAGAGCAACGCTCGAACTAATAACTCTGAGAGCAACGCTCGAACCTACGCGTCTGAAATGACGAATGACCCAAGCCGCTATGCGTCTGAAATTCATAAAGAATACAGAAGGCCTAAATATTTATTGAAAGTAAAAGTATTTAATAAAGATGATGTTTGGAGTGCTGATCTTATTCATATGCCGAATGAAAGGGACTACAAATACGCATTGACCGTTATAGATTTATATACACGATATGCTTGGGTAAAGCCTTTAAAAAATAAAAGTGGTCTATCAGTTAAATATGCGTTTGAAGAAATCTTTAAAGAAAGTAATAGAAAGCCAAGGAAATTGTTTGTTGATAAAGGGTCGGAATTTTATAACTGAAACGTTCAGCCACTATTTGAAACTGTTTATTCAACTGAAAACGCAGGAAAAGCTGTAGTGATAGAAAGATTCAATCGGACGTTAAAAAATAAAATTTTCAAAAAATTTACTCAGCAAGGAAATCAGAAATGGTTGAAGATATTACCAGGAGTTGTAGAAGAGTACAATAATAAAGTTCATTCTGGTATTGAAGAAACTCCAAAGAATGCTTCTGTCGACCCTGATTTGATAAGAAAAAAATATTCGAGAATAATAATTTGAATGAGAGTAATCCGAATTTGCAGAAACTTAAGCCGAAATTTAAAATTGGAGATAGAGTTAGAATATTTAAATATAAGAATAAATTTGAAAAAGGCTTTGTTGGTTATTGGACTAAAGAAATATTTGAAATTTCTAAAATAAATCAAAGTTATCCGATTACTTACGAAATCAAAGATTTAGATGATGAAGATATCAGAGGTCGATTTTATCAAAATGAATTACAACGAAGTGATTTTTAATTATCATTATTATTATTATTGGAACTAACGTTTCGGGAATGAAATTCCCTTGTTAGGCATAGCGCGTAGCGCGTAGCCATAGAACCTACGGTTCGTTCAATTCTAACATTATATCTAGAAATGGTACTCCTTTTTGTAATTTGTACAAAACGTATAAACATAATTATCCACAATAGGTAGTGCCTGGTGTTTGAATTTGAAACGTATTGTATGTTCCCGTTCCAAGTAATTCTGTTACTTCATTTGTAGGGGGCAAACCGTATGAATCGAACCAATAGTTCTCAGCCTCCGGGCAATCAAAATAATAGTTCTCCTGATGATTTTTAACGCCTGCTGACCAATGTACGCCTTTTTGGTCTGAAGTGTGAAGATTGGTTACGAAATTTACAGTTATTGATGGAACTTTGTTCCGGGAACTGAAGGTTCCTGTTGGCTTATTTTTTAGGAATTGTAATTCGTCTCTCATTAGAACATGAAAATTCTTTATTCCTAATTCATTTGCGATTTTCTTTAGGTCGAAATTTGTCGTAGTTTGCGTTCCATATAATTTTAAAAACTCATTTATGTTGTTCATTTTATAATAAAAAAATTTCTTAAGGGACCCCTAGAAGTTAGAAGGGAGGGGGTAGTAGAACTACGTTCATATGATATTGAAGGATATATTCTTGCGGCTTCTTCCACTTTTGTTTCTTCCACTTTTAAAGAAATATTTTTAGACACATGATATATTTTAAAAACCTGAAAACGTCTAAACTCATGAATTTGAAATTCTCAACTTTTATGATTTTCGGTGTCCTGGAACGGTCATGATTTTAAGGGCGGGTGTAAAATCGAACCGAAGGTTCTAGGGCTTCGCCCGATTGTAATTCTCAAATTTTGAGATTCTTAACTTTTATGATTTTTTCGGTGTCCTGGAACGGTCATGATTTTCAAAGTAAAAAAATGATCTTAATCTCAAATTTGAGATTCTTAACTTTTATGATTTTCGCTGTCCTTGAACGGTCATGATTTTGGGGGTGAAAATCGAACCGAAGGTTCTAGGGCTTCGCCCGATTGTAATTCTCAAATTTGAGATTTTGAAAAATTTGAAAATTGGGTATTTTAAAAAACGCCCAAATTCATGAATTTATGTCGTTTTTAAAAATGTCATTTTTTGAAAAAATGGTACTTTTTGAATGGACTAAATTCATGTATTTAGGTCTTAAAAACCTGAAAAAAGGACTAAATTCATGAATTTATGTCGTTTTTAAAGATACTTTTTTTTTGAATTTTATGGTGTCCTGGAACGGTCTTTTGCCCATTACTCAGCATACAAAACCATGAACTCTACCTTGGAGTCTTTTGAATATTGGTTCATCCTTTGCCAATCTCCCTATGAATCGTGATAAATATTCAATAAACTCCAGCCAACTTTGGACGTACAAGTATGGGGTCTCAGAATCCGAAGAGCATCGAGACTGCAATTTATCTTTTGATTCGAAGTGTCTTTTTCATTTCAAAATAGATGCAAAAATCACGCCAAATATCTTGAGTTCATCGACTAGACGGATGCTCTTATTTAAGTATATCAGTAGTAAGCAAGTGACAAACACTCGACCGGCGCCCCCCCCTCTGGAACGGCAGCGTCTCGTGGTCGGCCGCCGTGGTGCTTCAGGTCTGAGTCCCCCCCCCCTCTGGAACGACAGAGGTTGTGGTCTGTCGTGGTGTGCCGGCCAGGTGGGTTCCCGTTCACAACATGTTCGTCGACTCCCCCCCCCTCTGCAACGACAGAGTGTGAGACTCGGGTGAGTTGGTCCGACCGCCTGGTTGACGTGGGCGACCGTCTAGGTTGACGTGGGCGACCGTCTAGGTTGTTGTGGGCGACCGTCTAGGTTGACGTGGGCGACCGTCTAGGTTGTCGTGGATGGTGAAATGGCTGCCAGATTCGGATTCAGCGTAAAATTCTGCATCGGTAGGGTGAGTTTCAAGGCAATCGGCGAGAAAAAATTTTTCTTCAAAATTTTAACAGAGTTAGAATTTGGGACGTTTTGGTGTGTAGCGCCCTATCTGGTGTGTTCCTATCTGTCTTCGTTTAGATGTGAGACGCCATTTAAGATTTTGGGACATTGGCGAAAAACGACAGAGTTAGAATTTGGGACGTTTTGGGCTCTAGCTTCAAAACGAAGCATCGGATTGGAAAACGGATTTCAGATTTGGAATCAGCGTGAAATTCTCTATCTGTATGGTGAGTTTCAAGTCAATCGGAGAGAAAAAATTTTCAACATTTTTCGAAAAAACGACAGAGTTAGAATTTGGGACGTTTTGGTGTGTAGCGCCCAAACGAAGCATCGGATGAGAAAACGGAGGCCAGATTCGGAATCTACGTGAAATTTTGGGTTAGGAAGGATGTTTCCAGCGAAATCGGAGAGAAAAAATTTTCGGCTGACGTCCCCCCCCTCTGGACAGCTTGCTTCGATTTTGGCTTCCAGTGGACGGATTTTGTCGTGCGATAGCTCGTTTGAAAGCTAAGAGTGAGACAAATTCAGTGAAACAATCGGCTTGTTCCTATCTGTCTTCGTTTAGATGTGAGACGCCATTTAAGATTTTGGGACATTGGCGAAAAACGACAGAGTTAGATTTCGAATCAGCTTGATGTTATTGTCCAATGAGGATCATCATCCAATGAGAATCAAGCATTTCTTTATAAATAGCGAGCCTTCCACAGTGAGAATCATTCCATCGTTGAATCACACGAGTGACGGACGCACATTTTCTCTCTCTCTCTAGTTCCCTGTTCTATTATCCAACTAAAATGGTAAGTCGCTACTTCCCTCCCTCTCCTCCCTTGAACGTAAACTTAATACAATCTTTTTTCATTTTCAGGCATCTACTCCATCTGCTGCACTAGTAGGACAAAATGGCGGTCAAACGTTACAAGGTTCGCTACGGTCAGATCATCTACAACTGAGGCCAGTGGAAGAAACAACCAAGGTACATAATCCTACACCGCTACAGCGTAAATTTAAACAAGCCTTGCGTTATGATGATCATAGCGTAGTACTCCAAACGGGAATGCTCCCTTCCACGGATGTCAAGATAATGCACAATCAGTATGGGGACTACATACTGATCCCCGTGAGTCCGTACATTCGCCACCAACTTGATATTATTGAGGAGTACGTGACATTAAATATGGACATTCCTACTCCTCTTGCTCAAGAGTGGAAGGCGAGAGATGACAAGGATACTCCCTATAGAAAGATTTGGGATGGTAATCACATTTGCCTACCGGTATCACATTGGTGTACTTACTATAAGAAGGAGGGAGATCATTCAATACCCATCACATGCGACGAGCTCGGAGAAGGTACTTGGGATATCCTTTTCAAAGTGAATGGGCTATATTATGGTCGGCACAAGGATAATAAAATAGCCTCTCTCTCTCCATGCATATGGAATCCATCCTATATATTCCAAAACCACCCAACGTGGACGACATAATTGATCAAATCCTTAACAGCAGTGGTACGAAGCGCAAGTCGGAGAAGAATGCTACATCAAAACGCAAATCAAAGAAGGAGAATTGCTAGTCCATTCCTAACTCTACCCTATGACAATTCGCTTATGTGCTTTGAGTGTCGTAGACGTGGTCTTATTAGATACATTTTACTTCTTCGTTGCCATCATATCATTTGTGTATTTTGTCGTGAAAAGCATCGATGTAATTCTTCATTTTGTAATATGTTATAGAACGTTTCCTTAGATGTGTAAATTTCCGTTTTAGGCTTCTATCATCATTTTTATGGATTGTGAGGGTGAACCTGTACAGGAGCTCAGTGCTATTGCTATGAACAATTGGACATATCAGATTGTTAGTGTCTATCATCAACATGCCAACTGCGATCCCAATGTTGATCAATGGGCGAGAAAACACATTCATGGACTTAATCTGAAATATTTGCAAGACTATGGCTTTTCTTGTGAAAGTGCTCTTCTTATTGACTTTAAACGATGGTTAGCTGCTTTCAATGTTATACGCATCTTTTGTAATAATCCTGGTAAGGAGAGGAAAGTATTTCCCAATCTAATCATTGATGATATTTTGCTCCCGCCTTGGGATAGTAGAGTGAATCAACATTATCATGAAGTCACGAAACGTTTTAAGGATTTGTGTGTTCCTATTTTGTCTGTTCGTTGTAGTAGCTACGTTCATAACCAATGCTTCTTTCCTCCTTACCTCAACACTGCCAAAGTCCTGTATGGTTATCATTGCTCGCTGTATGATAGTTATCAGCTGTATCTATTTTATCTCTTTCAAACCATTGATTTATAATGCATGCTTGTTACCGTTATTCAATAAATGTTACTATGAGAAGAGTTGTTGTTTTCATGCAATGGATGGGTTAGTTAAAGGGCGATCATGTCTTTCTCAAACGACTGCGGAACATTACGTTTTCATAGGCAAAGTTTAAAAGGAGCTGTTCAAGATTATGTGATAAATTTTCATAAAGATGAGACCGACATCGAAGCAGTGGTCGATGATGCTAGCACTCTATTTCTAGAGTTAATGAATACATTCTCTGATAGCATTGTCATGGCGCGATTAGTTGCGAAAATTAAGTTTAGTCATTTTGGAAAGGAAGAGGTGGAAAGTCGCTCTTTCCATTTTGCTTCTTATTCAATGGAAGTGGTAGATCACCCCGAAGAATTTTTTAAAAGACATATGATAAAAATTGCTGAACGTCTTAACGCATTTAACCATCATGGTAGCAGTCTAGTGATTGAAGCGATTTCAGATATTCACATTCAACTTTCCATAAAGAAAAATTGAAAATGCAGTGGTACTTGATTGTAGCACAACTGGTTTTCGAGCTATGTCTGCTCACTCTCGAAGTATATTCCTTCTGTACATGCGTCTATTATTTAGAAAAGGCTAGCAAATTCATATCTTCAAAAAGACTTGCTATAGACATCGGTAACGGTGAAACTATGTGTTGCGATGTATGTAAGCGAAAGGATGGAAATGAAAAGCGCATCTTCAAGAGATGTAAGCATGCTTTTTGTCAACGCTGTTTCATACGTAATTGCATTCAACTTTGCCAATGTAACCACTGTGATATTGCTCATTTCGAGTGTCACTTATGTCGCAATAGTTAGTACCTATGCAAATGTGGTAAAGATAGGTTTTAGCAAAGACTAACACGGAAAATGGCGAAACGTAAAATGACGAAACGTAAAAGTCAAAAGTTTTCTTCAGCCATTCAAGCTCTCCGACGAATGAAAGCAAATCAGCGATACAATGCTATACGACATGCTAACGATAAATTCATTTGTGAAATTATTTCTCATGTGAGGAAGTTGAGGACGAAGAAATTAGCGCCAAAACAACGAAAGTTACTTAAGCGATATGCTACGAAATTGCGTTTCATCTCCAATCCTAAAGTCGCCCTTCAAGGAAAGAGGAAAACTC